>BCIF01000002.1:0-70966 GCA_001599895.1 Priceomyces haplophilus | reverse complement strand
ATTAAGGAATTTGATACTCCTTTAGCCTTGTTCAACTCCGAGAATAGCATTTTCCAACAGATGTGCAAAAAGTCGGGTATTGGGGCTGGAGACTTCAATATATCAAAACCCCAATAGTTACTCATCCTTCGAAGAGTACCTTGAAACCAACAATTTAATTATCATGTTTATTGTCAATTATAGATTTCTACCAAAACTTTTACTTCATTTTTTTTTTGTAATCAGCGAAAGACAACTTCTTCTTTACCAGGGGAGCTGGTGGTACTTTTACACTATTTGACGTTTTTTCTTCAAATGCTGTCTTCATCAATGGTGCGCGGTATTCATTTGTCAATCCTATCTCGGTTTCTGCCTCATGTTCAGTGTCACTCCATTTGAGTACCGGCTGTGTGCTAGGTAAATTTAGTTGCTGTTTAATGGTGCTTTGAATTTTATAATAAAGATGGGTAGAAACAGGTACAGGCAATCCTTTGGGGAAAGTTGTTTTGTTTCGTTTCGTCGTCATTTGTTTATGTGATATGAGTGCATTTAATATCAACTGTTTTCTATAAGGTGCTCGAAATAAAGCTGATTTGTCTCTGGAGCCTGCTGAGGTTGTAGAATCATTTACATCATTTCCTTTGCACACATCAATTGATGTGATTTCATCATTATTTTCAGGTAAAGAGAGTTTGGTTCTCTTCAAATCATCTCTTTGCTCTAATCGTTCCTTCCAAGAGTAAAATCTTCTTTCTTTTCTCTGGCCAATGAGATCATCCTTCGACCTTGTTAAATTTATATTGCTAATAGAGGCCGCTTTCCGAGTTGATCTAGTCAAATAGGATGTCACTCTCTTGATTTTAAGAATGGCACAACTTGAACTTGAATCAGATGTAGAGCATCCGCACTCTACAAAATGAAGCAATTTATCCACATTAGTTATCAATAGAGATTTATCTGAATCAGAGAAATGGTCAAATTTCACATCTTCTGACCCATAGAATCTTACTATTGGGTGCCCGATATCCCATTCCCAATTCAATCTCAATTCTTCTTCCGGTGAATCCTTTGTGAGCTTGATTTGCTTCGTGGTAGTAACAATGAATTTGAACGTGTTTATGGATCTGATGTACACTGGTTTAACTCTGCAATTGGCAGCTGAAGGGCAAGCCTTCCTTATGAACCTGGACTCATTTCCGACATATCTTGAGTCAATAACAATGGGTACATGTTCAGAAGCATTCAACACCGTCTTAACGACCTTTGGCTTCGGTACACCCCAAATATTGTACTGATTTATAGGATCCTTAGCGTAATTCGTAAATAGATCAATTTCACCGAGATACTCTATAATTGATGTATTCTCCGGGACGATGAGCACATCTTCATCGGAATGATCTTCGCGTTCTACGAAAAGTCCTAATTTTGATATACCGTTGAATCTTTGTTTCTGGTTTTCATTATATGACTTGACTTGAATTTTCGTCTTGTTGAATCCTTTACTAGTCGATCTGGGTTCCTTGGTTTTGTACTTTTGGAGATTAGGCAATATAACTTTACTGAGTTTAATACTCAGAAATTGGCTCAATGAAATAATAGCTATGTCTGTCAGCTTTTGGTCAGACTTAGATAATTTTTTGTGTTTCTGGAAGAATTCATCGCCTAGTTTATCAAAGAAAGTCTTCATTGATTCATTCTTGTAATCATTTTGCTGAAGCTTATAATAGACAGATTGATAATCTTCGGCAGTAACACCTTCTTCAAGCAAATCATTATTCATGTTAGGTAATTTTTCACCAAGTTCTTTTACATTTGAAGACCCCTTTACTTCTTCTTCTGTGAGCTGAGATGTATTTACGGTGGGTTTAGTGTTAGTAGTTACTATGACATTTGTTGGAATGTTGGATTTTTTTCTTTTATCAATCTTTTCACTTTTACCTGTCGATTGTTTTCGCTGGCCGCGATTAGGCTTACGATCTTGTAGTGACTTGTCCGACCTTAGCCGGTTTAGCGTATTCTCTCTGCATCTTGCCGGGTCTATTTTTCCCCACTTGGACTCATCGCAAAAATAACATTTGTACTCGTCATCAGGTACTTCTTCGTTCGTGTCAAATCCCATGCACACACAATGTTGCCATCTGAAACAGTGGTCACACTGAATGGTAAATCCATCATCTTCATCAATACCACAAATACAGCCAATTAAACCCGAATCTGGTGAAACCTCATATACACCTAAAGGGGGGATCTTGAAAAATTCCCTGTTACCAACGGAACTATTTGATTGATCCTCGTTCGAATTACAGACTTGTTTAGATTCATCGTCCCTACGTGAATCATCCACAGTATCATCCCCATGTTCCAGCTCAGGCTCTGTTAACTGACCTTCAATCAGCTGTTCGGTCTTGAGATTCTCCTTCGTATTTTCTACTTGTTTCAATGGTAGGGGTATATCAGCTGCTGCTGCCAATGCTGCTGCTGCTATCATTGCATTTTTATTGCTTCTCTCCCCCGTTTCAAGATTGATTCCTCTTGCAAGAGCTACGTTTGCCAGTCCTGAAGATCCATGTTTGCTAAGAGTGTTTTGGCTATGCGAATCTTCAGGGGTCGAACTTGATTTCTTGTTGATTTTACCGAGGCTGCTTTCTCTTAGAAGCTCATCGTTCCGTAGGTCAGCATCTCTTTTGCTCTCTGATTGTACTGGGCTGGTTTTTTCTGCAGATTTAGCGTCACCAGTTAAATCATCATCGAATAAAGAGGTTCCAGATTTCTCATTAGAAATTACAGGTGATTTGATCTTAGCAATATTATCTCCTTGAGTTTCTCTTCTTTCATCTTCAATTTTTGTCAATCCAAGATCTTCCATCCTTGTCTCTTCGTGTGAAACTACTGATTGCACTGTGAATCTTTGGAAGCCCCCAACGTTAATTTCTTGAGGCAGGGGTGATCGATTTTGTTGCTCCTGTTGTTGTTTAGCTGCTACATTAGCGAACATTAGCAATGTATTAGCATCCTGGAAAAGATTTTCATCTTCCTTCTTACTTTCGGCCATTCTAAAGCTCACAATGAAATAAACTTATAAATTCTTGTAAAGAATTCTTGTTAGTTGTATTCAAATTTTGTGTAACCTTTGGTTTTATTGAAGTTATGCCATGCTATGGTATCCAGCAACTCAACAATGCTAAAAGTCTACAATGATGTACAAATCGAGCTGTAAAATAACAAATATCGATTTCCAGTTTATAAAAGGACTAACACCCTTTTAGGGGTCCATGACTATATACAACTATTCAAACATAAAGTGCTAATCTTTTGATGCGTTGTTTTGACTCCCACGATCTTCAACAGTACCTTTCTTAAGCGAATTTAGATACTCTAGTTCTTTCCGTAACGAGTCCATAGCATAATAAACTTTGCTTTGTAAATAAAAAGAATTACCTTTTTCTTTCGAGTTTACATCGAACAAGTAGCTGTATTTTTCATCTATTCTGTCAAGAGATAAGTTATTTTTATCCAAATCCAAAATCTTTAGAGCCTCCTCAACTCCAATACCCCCAACACTTGTTGACTTTCTTACATTAGTTGCAGATGATGTTGCAGATATCTTTGCCGCTTCTTTATAAGCAGCAGAAAACGCTTTTCCGAATACTGTCGCCCCCGTGAATATGACATTAACCAACAACCTGTGCGCCATTATTATGAATAATTCAAGAGTTCCTTATGATTAGTGAATAAATCTATCCTACTAGTTAAAAGGTTGTGACAAGTATCCAACATCAAGTAGAGTAGAAGTAAATTTTTGATATTTTCTGATCACGTGAAAACATCATACTTTCTTCCCCCGGCAACTTGCAAAAAAGGCTTCAAAGTAATAGCGCTATAAAGATTGCTACAAATTGGACAAGATCTAATTAGATACAAACTTGTCCTTGAACATTGTTTAAACATTGTTCAATTTGAAAAGAATTGAGAAAATCAATGTTGAATTAGAGAGTGAAACCACTCTTGAGAATACAAATCAAATTTTTACGGGAAATGTATGTAGCACCATGTTGGAAATCTTAATAATAATAGAGTACTTAATACTCATTTATAAGAACTTGAGAAACATGTAGTGCTGGTAGATTTAAAAGTGCCTGAACGAAAGAATTAATTGTGACCGATCTGTTACAAAGGTCAATTAATCTTTAGCTGATTATTGACCAACATATGGCATACACATCATGTGCACACATCCGCTGATCAAAAGGCTTTATATAGAGTACAAAATGTACTCAAGTTATATTATATATAGATATAGTATAACCTACTGATGTTGCTTTAGATGAGAAATGATTTCAAGGGAAAAACTCTGATTTTTATAATTCTCGGCCTTTGGGCGGGTAATTGATGGCTCTTGTTTTTATATGCAATCTACACGTTTCAAATAAAAGTGTGAATTCAATATATGCTAAGGCAACTTAAACCAATTCGAAAAACTAATAACGAGCTTCGTATACGTCACTTCTTTTGCACTTTCATGATGGCTTTTGCTTTGAGATATTAATCTCGAATTGTTTGTTTCTTGCTGCTAATATCCAACACTCAAAAATTGTTGAGATCCTGCATATTTCTTAAATATATTCAGATTACTACATACTTTGACTACTTTGAAAACGAAAGGAGAATATGTCAAGCACAATTACAGAACAAGTTGAAGAGTTGTGGGGCTGGATCTGTGAAAATTGCTTCTGGAACGATCAAGTAGAAATAAGACAAAAATCAAATGGTGTTGGTATATTCCAGAGAAAAAATGCTGATATAGGAGAAGATGATATTATCGTACGAGTTCCCAAATCTAATATTTTATCAGCTAAAAACTCGTTTATTTATAATCTCATATATGATTACGTTCCCAGGAGTTATGATATCGAGTTAAAAAACGGAATACAAGGATTGATTTTATCTGTAATATATGAAATGTCAATAGGTGAAAAGTCTCGATGGTACTCATATTTACAAAGTCTTGATTTCGCACTAGATTCTGAACGGTGTCAACTTCCAATCCCTTTGTGGGATGATACTGACAAACAAAACTTGAAGAATACAGACCTTGATTTGTTGGATGCTAAAAATCCTTCGGATTTGATCAATTTATATACTGAGTGTGTGTCTTTTGCGAAATCAAATAGCAATTTGATTGAGATTCCCCCTGTTTTAAAGTGTGACGAACAGACGTTAAAAGAGGGAAACACAGATAATCAGTTTATAAGATTTTTCGGGAGAATCTCTCAAGTGATTGTGTCCAGAGCATTTTCAGTTGACGAATTTTACGGACAAGCTCTCGTACCAGGTGCTGACTTGTTCAACCATTTTGAGCAGTCATCTGGAGAAGAAATTCAACCTATAGAAAATGTAAATTTTGTTTGTCACGATAATGCGTGCATCTGTTGTGGAGAGATTGATTGTGAAGATCATCAAAGAGACAGGTCTGAAGATGAAATGGATTCAAACATTTCAAATCAATCACCACAGGGATCAAGAGATTCTCTCGAAGAGATGACTCAGCAAGAAATCACAATGGAATTTATAAATGAAATAGAGATAGAGCATGCACAAGATGACGAGGGCAGTGACGGAGAGGGTGTTGAAGAATATGAAGTGGCAAATAATGATTTGTATTATCGTTGCGACTATGCGGTGGAACCAACCAATGACTTAGATGAAAACAATGATGAAAGTTTCGACGAAATACAAGACATTAGAGAAGGCAACGATCACGAAAATGTCGAGGATGATGAACTTTCTTTAGAACTTTCCGACAACTCAAAGTGTTGTGACATTGTCTTGCTTAAAAAAGCTGATGTTGAATATGATTTCGAACTTTTCAATTCATATGGAAATAATTTATCAAATATGCATCTCCTCCAACGTTACGGATTCGTGCTAAATAATAATCACAACAATTCAGTGCTGCTTTCAATACAGCTTTTGAAATATTTGAAGAAACGGAAACATGGTTTGTCCAGACTAAAAGTTTCTCGATTAGATGAGAAGTTTAACTGGCTTCGTGACGAAGGCTTTGAGTTACTAAGAAATATATGTGCTTCCCACGATAATACCAAAAAGATGTATGAATCGTGGCAGCTTTCTGTGGAGATATATAATAATGAGAAGTGCTCGATTTATACTTACTTGTTGCTTAACCTTATACATCTACCATATAAATATTTCAGGACTATTGTATCACACAAGCTGAGTAGACAAAAATCAGATATCGAGAAGTATTTATTCAATCACAAGAAGGAAAAGTATACTCCCATCATCAAAGGCTGGTGTGAACAGAGGTTAAGGCTATATCCAGCCTTGAAGCCAAGTAAGAACTTGGAACTCATCCAGAAAATTGTAGATCAAGAAAAGGATATTTTAAGACGCTTTATAAAGAAACAATAATTTTGAACATCTCTATATGCACGCACGATATATAGATAAGCTTGATATCCAGACTCAATTTTTCACGATCGCTTTCCAGAATCAAAACTAATAGGACGATACATCTAGAAGCATATGACTGATTCGGAAATAGATTTCGAGTATAACGATGATTACTATGAATCGGACTTCTCATTGGACTCTCCTTCTGATTCTTTGAGTGTCAAGAGTGAAGGGATCAAATTTGAGCCATGGACTTTACCAACATTCACTCAGAGATATTTTGTTGATAAGATGATACAATTGCATGCAATGCAGCTCCCCCACTGTAATGAAAGTGACATTTTGATTATGCTTCAGTTCAACAACTGGGACATTGACAGAGTCATCAATCTGTACTACGATAACAAAGCCAAACTCTACGAACAGTGCGGAATAGTGGATCATCCAAATAATAAGTTTGAAATATTATCGAATTTCACCTGTTTAATATGCTGCGAGAGTTACGATGGTTGTAGTGTATTTTCTTTGAGTTGCAATCACAAGTATTGTGTAAGCTGTTACCTGGTGTACGCATCTAATTCATTGCATAAAGGCTTATTGGTAAGATGCATAGAGGAAAGTTGCTCATTAACTATACCTCATGATGAAATGGAGATGTTAGTGAAGAAAAGGAGTGATTCATCTATCGTTGTGAAGAAAGTGCCGTTAAACTTGAATAGCTTACTTGTCGCAAATGCAAAACTTTATATTGAATCTCAGAGGTTGAGTTTGAAATGGTGCCCTGTCCCTGATTGTAATAATTTGAGTCAATTAATAGATGGTAATGACAGAATTAATGACGGTGATGTCGACTTGTCAAATGTTCCAATTGTATTCTGTGCGGCAGGACATGAGTTTTGTTATGCTTGTCAATATGAAAATCATTTACCTTGTCCCTGTTGGATTGTCAAACTTTGGATCAAAAAGTGCGAAGATGATTCTGAGACAGCTAACTGGATTCAAGCTAACACTCAAATTTGCCCTAAGTGCAGCTCATCCATAGAGAAAAGCGGGGGATGTAATCATATGACATGTTTCAATTGCCGTTACGAGTTTTGTTGGATCTGCTCTAAAGATTGGAGCTTACACGGAACTTCTTATTACAAATGTAACAAGTTTGACCCTGAAGAGAACTGGGAGTTAGAAAAATCACGTCGGTCTAAACGATTGTCTTTGCAGAGATACCTTCATTTCTATAGAAGATTTGCTGTGCATGAAAATTCAATGAGCGCAGATCAAAAGACTTTGGATAAGGTTAATGAGCGGATGAGACACTATATGGAAACGATGTCTGCAAGTAGTGAATCTAAAACCCTTTCATGGATCGATATCCAGTATTTGCATGATGCAGTAAAATCCTTGACGCATGGAAGAAAAACCCTCAAGTGGACTTACTGCTTTGCATTTTATTTAGCAAGTTCGAACTTCTCGGAAATATTCGAACAAAATCAAGAGTTTTTGAACAAATCTGTTGAAGACTTGTCAGAGATTTTTGAAAAAATCAATAGTAAGAAAAACAAAAATAAGATTGAGATTTTAGACCAGTACAAGTCAAAAATGATTAATCTCAACAAAATAATATCAATAAGGCAAAACACATTACTCAATAGTGCCCAGTTGGAATTGAATCAGGGATTGTTGCGTTTTGACACTTAGTTCTAACTCTAATCTTGGGTTCGTTTATTTATACCTCTCGTTGTGCAGACCATCCGTATGTGGCCTTCATTTCAAATCAAAGAATCTCCGATCTCCAAATAAGGAGTCACAAGTGTGAATCAATGATATTTTAATAGGTTCTCGTCAAGGTATTATATTTATGATATTTGTGTTGAATGAGGAGCACTGTAGTTTCTTTATCTATGATTCGCATTTTCTTATCAGCAGTTTTCGGATATGAACACTGATTAGTCAAAATCAATAAAAGAACAGAAAGTCTTCGGGCCCAAAAAGGCCATGGATTTATTGGCAACATGCTTTCTCGAAATGTAGAACATGAAACAATTCATACTCAAGAAAGAGATGATAGAAGGATTCTCGAAACTAGGCGAACAAAGCCGCCATTTATCTCATCCCGAGAGAGTAGTCGACATAGAACAGACTCTGGAAGAATAGAAAATAACGTTAAAGACAATACTAATGAAAACGGAAATCATCGAAGGAAAAAGTTTATCAGAGACTCAAACGGGGAGTTGCTCCAAACAGCATTAGTACACAACTTCCAGGCTATGTCTACAAAAGCAAAGTCGTCAACCAATTTGATAGAAGGCAACAACAAATCATTGCAAGTGAACGATACCAGCAAACCTCAATTTAGAAAATGGAATTCCTTTGTTCATATTCTGAATGGAGAGATACCCTCTCATTCATTGAAGAAGCCTGATAAGAACGTTGACACAAATACCCACGAAATTGATCAAGTGCAACGCAGGGCCGAGAATGAAGACTCACGTAAGACACATAACCTACTGAATCCCGATAATTCATTTAGAAGTTTGGCATCAATGCAAGAGCTGTTGGCAAGATCTGATTCGGACACCGACGACACCGAAGAAGAAGACGACCGGATCACACTAAAATCTACAGAAAATTACACCAACCCCACATCTGGATCAAATCATACCGGAAGCCATTTTTATGACAATAAGTCTCATAAAATGAGTAAGACTCACATGAACTCGAGCTTTTCAAAATATCGACCTGTGAATAAAAAGCATCTGCTGGAAAGCTGGACAAACGAGCATGGCTCTTCCTTAGAATCTGATGATGAGACAGGTTTCACAAATTACCTGGGTCTGGAGGCATGGAATTCGCAGAGTTTGGAGTATACAGATACCCCTGCTCAACTCTTGGAAGAAATGAGAAACTTTCAAGATAACTTTGTTCATAAGTTCAACAGATTGGAGTTCAATCAATCTGAAACACCTGTAAGAGCAAGTAGGATCCAGAGAAAAATAATTGATTTCAAAGAATTGTATTCGTCAGATAATTCAACATCTGTTCAATTGAATCCCAATTCTAACTCTTATAACATCAAAATTCAGCATGATTTGATCACAAGTCAGTACACGTCCATTAGGCTTAGATTTAGCAGCAAGATATCTACCGGTAAACAGCTGGTAAAAACCAACACTGGAGTTTTGGGTTTCATCAATAGATTATCTCGCATTGGTCAGGATAATATTAGCGGAAGCAAAGAACCTCTGAACAATGATCGTACCCCTTTAGATGCGTTCGACCTCAAGAATAAAGACAGTCTTTTGAAAACCATGTGGGAAAACGAGTAAGACAGGACATCCAACATGTTCCATATTCTCCTATACGACAGTCAGTCCTGCTGTAATGTGTGTATTTACATTTGAATGCTTTTACAGCTGATAGACTCATCATTTACATTGCATAGTAGTTTAGTAATAAATACGAATTGTATCTCAACCATGTGTTTACGATCTGGCGAGCTACATACAAAACTAAAGTATTTTTTTTCTTCACCGTAATCGAAAGAAAAGGCTAGCAAATTATAGAACATTTACCTACATCGGGGCTATGAGTAGACGATTCAATTTGCCATATACTACACAAGATTTGTTCCCGCAAGGAGCAGGAACTCCAATAACTTCTCGATATACGGGGCAAGGTTCGGTCTCCGGAGGATCTTTCATATCAACGGCTTCTTCAACGCTTACTGGTCATGCGGGAAACAGTCTTCCTTCCAGCTCAAAACTCCATAACTTCAAAAGAATGTTTCGCAGGTTGTTCAAACCCACAACGCTCGATTTTGAAACGGCGATATGGGAGATTTTCAACTTGATAATAAACCCTAAAAAAATGTATCGCTCTCATTACTATTATAAGCAGCAGCAACAAGGAGGAAAATCCAGTTACTCGAGGGATGACCCCTCTTTCTTGATCTTGATAACCGTTTTTTTATGTTTAAGTGCAATTGCATGGGGTTTGGCATATTCACCCCATGTCTGGGACATTTTGAAATTGATTTTGTATATGGTGGTAGTTGACTTTTACTTGACTGGTGCATTTATATCAACTGCATTTTGGCTCATTAGCAACAGAATCATGAATGGCCCTGGCGGGACATTTTCACTTAATAGATACAGTGTCAATTACATTGAATGGAGCTTTTGTTTCGATATTCATTGCAACTCGTTTTTGATCATTTGGTGTTTGTTGTACCTAGTACAATTTTTATTGCTACCTTTGTTGACAATCAAGAAGTCAATTATATCCCTAATACTCGGAAATTCTCTCTATTTTGGAGCCATTGCTTGTTATTTCGTGGTGACGTTTTATGGTTTCAACTCGCTACCGTTTGTAAACCAAGGGCCAATTAGTGCTGAAAGTGGAAACTCTGGAAATTTTCTACGAATGATTGTCATAGTCGGAATTCTTCCTCTTCTCGCCATATTTTGGCTTATCAGTATCGTCTTTAGGTTTAACGTTGCATATACTATGGTCGACACATACTTTAACTAATCAAATATAAAATAGAGTTTTAGCATGTCAACCCTCACGAGTAATGGAGACTTTGATATTGATTGACTTCATAAATAAATGAAAAGCTTAATTGACCTCCTACCTAATCGTATTTACCTAACTTACGAGTGCCAAGTGATCTAATCTTTCTCCCGCGGCCTTGATTCGCATGCTGGTCCTGTTACTTAATTCATAATCACCAACGTCCCCTACTGTTTCAGCTTTCTTCAACCACTCTTTACTTTCACGTATGACCAGTTCTGTATTCAACTTTTCATTGTTTTGAGTCCTCAATAACCATATGAACATTGTTTTCTCATGTAAGGCTGTTGGATACAAATACGGACTGTATGTCATCTTCGTGAATTTGAATTGAGGTGAATCTGAAATGACGTATTGTGCGATTACATGGTTATCTAGCAATGATGAGCCCTCACTGATTTTTCCGATTTGTCTTAGACAGATACTTTGTAAGAAGTACCTAATCATGCTTTCATCAATAGATTCTTCAAATTTTGCATAATTGAGAGTCCCATTGTTCGCTGAGTACTCAGAATTTGGTGCTCCCGAATAACCAAGTAATTTCAAAGCACATTTAAGTTCACTTTCGGCCATCCTATTATACCCATTCCAAAAATAAATTATTTCGTGAAATGGTGAGGTCCCAATACAATCAACGAACGCAAGATTTGGATTCTCATTTATGGTAGCTTCTAAGTGTTTGGTTTTTCGTAATAAGAACTTATCAAAGGGCAATTGCTTCTTTCCACCTCCAATTCCGCCCTTTTTAACTGCATTTTCCCTGCCGGGAACATAAGAAGGAGCAAGTCTTATGTAGTGTTCAGCCTTCTCCGCGTACTTTTTCAATTCTGCTTCTTTGTTCTTAACTTCGATTAAGCCCATTTTAATCAGTCTCCACTTTTCAAGAAAGCAGCTGCCTGCCATGAAAAGATAGAGACCTCTTGACCAGGTATTTAGATCAACCAAAGATATGAAATCTCTTGCGGCGTTATCGAAGTCATGCTTGAAACTATACAACATTGCTCTGTCGAAAATAAGTAAAGCTTCTGCTTGCTGCATTTCAATCTTAGTTGATGGATTATCTGTAAACTCTTGCATAGATATGATGGCTTTTTCCAAGTGACCTTGAGCAGCAAGCGTTCTGCCTTCCTGAAGTACCCAAAGTGCATTGTGCGGAAAAAGCATCCTCGCCTTCTTCAACAACTGGGGAGTGTAAAATGAGGGGTTTTGCAAAATTTGCTCGAGTTCCTTATCAGACACAGTGGATCTCGATACTATGGATATGACTTCTTTGACTGTAGAGTCGTGTTGATGCGGTAACTGGAAACCACTATCTACAAACTGAACTGGACCATCATAAAACACCAAAAGGCACAATAGAGCCAACTCTCCGTGTATATTTCGGCTTGATATTGCAGTCCTCCAAAGCATTTTTAATCCCGTTTCTCTATCCCCTTTGAATCCTACGATTGAAAGAACTTTACCAATAGTAGGAGGAATCAAAGAAAGAACGACTTGAAGAATACCAAAGCAGAGTTGAACACCTGAGTGAATAAATTCATCAATGGTGGAAACATTCAAGTGATTATTCCTTTCTGAGCCTCCGTCAGCAACAGAGTCAACTGAATATGTTGATGCGGATGAATCATAATCGTTGGTGGTATTGGATGACCTCGAAGTATCGTTCTCATTGTCCTTATTACTGAAACTCTCTTCTGCAGAAGGCAGCATTCTAGTTTCTAGTTTGACATCAGAACTGGTATGACTTGAAGGTGATCTTAAGAATGCATTGTTCTGATCCAAAGCTTTCGAACTTCCTCTTTTAGATAACGACGGAGAAGGGGTTACTATAGAAACAACCGACGGTGTATCTTCAAAAAGGTTCACTTTGAGATTGTTCCCAATATTAGTACCCTCAATTCGAGACTTCCGCATTTGATAGACTCTCTCTAAGTTTTTCATCAATTGGAGCTCTGGTGCTTTGTTTGAAGCTAAAGATTCGGAAGAAGAGTTCGTCTGATAACCAGGTAGGTCAACAGAACTAAAAGACTTGTTGTGGTACTTCTTATAATTCGCTAAATTGGATAAGAAGACAGGCTCCAGTTCCTTTATCTTCTTGTAGATAGAATCTAAGGTTTGATAAGCCTTTCTCAACTTGAAAAGTGCTTTTGCACCTTCAACAACTCCATTGTTTTCTTGCAAAAGCATCAATAATGCATTCAATAGAGTCAGTTCAGCGTATGTTACTTGAAACTCTGTACCAGGTGGATATATGTTGGACGTAGCCAATTTGTGTTTGATGTTGTACTTCGAGTTGACCATGGATGCATCCTCCGCCTCGGAGAGCGTTTTATGAGCCCTAGCCATAACCTCCGGTTCAAACCCTAGGGTTGCTTCTATGAATTCCATGACACCTAAGGCTAGGGGAAATATAGCAGCAGGTTGATCGGACTTAGTACTAGCATGTTGCTCTGACTCTGTTCTCAACAATGATGTACCTTCGGATGTTCGATCATCCAACAAGAAGTCCATGGCCCTCAAAGCCGTCTCGAAGTCACGAATCTGCTTCAACACCTTCAGATACGAGTCTAGGTTTCCACTTCCATCATGACTGCCGGACAGGAGTGTCGACGACAACAGCAACAACAGTGCCTTCTTACGCAATCCACTGAGCATCCCTTGATCCTTCAATTATCGACAAGGTGTAATTTTGGAGTAAATTACGCTTGCTATTTTCTTATGAATTTGAAAGACACCTTTTTAACACTGCTGTCGTTGACCGTATTTACGTCAGTTCTTGTAGATAAAGGTGTCCGGATTTTCTCAATTAAAACCTACAGGTTAAGTTACTCCCGACTTGTTTACAAATTAGAGAAATCACAGTTTGTGCAACATACCTGGTCGCGAAACTTCTATACGATTGCCAGTTCGCTCACCAGCGTGCTGGCAAACGTAAAAACATCGACGAAGACTAGCGCGAAGGATAGGAGTAGATGTGGGTATTGCTGTGGATGAATGCCATTATCCATACTTCGTGTTTCAGGAGCACAATGAGAGGCAGAGATATATTCGTGTTGTAGTTCAACCCTCATGGTATCTCAAACAGAAAGGGAGAATAGAACACGGAAAATTTGATGACACTCCCCCCAGCCAAATAGATATTAGTGATTGCTGCAACTCCCTTCCGTCTGCCCTTGTAGAGTATTCCAAAACTGTCGGACATTAAGCAGATTGGTGTGCCCTGAATGTATTTATATGCACTCCTATTGAGTAAGAACGCTGATGTTTTATGGCTGGTTGCAAATCGAGATCAGTAAAATCAGCAAGCGACAAATGTACGCACACAAAAAGTTAATGATTACCATGGGGTCTTTCTTTGTTAGACAGTCACCAAAAAGGTACGTGGCCAGCATTTTGACTGTTGCGCTGTGCTGGGCTATGATGGAAATGCTTGCTGAGAACTGATGTGACAGGTTTGCACGCAGATGGTGAAGCAGGCTCAATCATGAATAAGCGTCCGACAAAATATATAACCCCTGGTGAGTGTAAAGCTTTTTATTATTTTTCTTGAAGTTTTTCCTGATTTCAAACAACACTACATTCATTAACTTTCCGACCTTTACAATCTTTAGCTTTCGCTGTCGTTCATACATTCGCTTTAAGAAACGACACCATATTCACTATCAGCCATACATTTTACTAAAAGCATGAAGTTCAGTTTCAAGATAATTGTCGTTGCCACTTTAGCAGCGATCGGTGAGGCTTCTCCAGTGCAATACCTCAAGACACGTCAGACAGCAGATCAGTTTCAATCTGAGATCTTGAGTGCACATAATAGTAAGAGAGCGCTTCACGGTATCCAGCCATTAACATGGAACAATACGTTGGCCGAATACGCTAGCGATTATGCATCAAAGTCTTTTTCTTGTGACAACGTTGAGCTTGTCCACTCCGGAGGTCCTTACGGCGAGAATCTTGCTGCTGGCTACGCTGGTGGTAAAGACCCTGTGAATGCATGGTATAACGAAATAAAGTCATATGATTTCAGTAAGCCTGGATTCAGTGAGCTGACTGGTCACTTTACGCAACTTGTCTGGAGCAGCACAAGTCAGTTAGGATGTTCAAGGGTTGTGTGCGATAACTCTTGGAAACAGTATACCATCTGCGAATACTCCAATGAAAGAGGTAATATCGTGGGTTCAGATAGCAATGGGAAGAGTTATTTTGAAGAAAACGTTTTCCCGCCTTTATGTTGAGCGCTCATCGTGCCCATATTATCTGTACAATTATATATCTACTTTTCCATCTTTCGAATGGAATCAAACATTTTAAGTATTCGAAAGTTTTATATTTTCAATAGCAAATATATAAAGGTCCTTCTTAATCTTTCAAAACCTTAGCGAATTGACCCTTGTGTGGTCTGGTCTTAGAAGCTTCGGCCTTTGGGTTACCAAGCTTCTCGTCAGAGAACGCCTTAGCATATGGGTTCAATCTCAATAAAACTTGCTTGTTCTTCAAGGGGTTCTTT
Source organism: Priceomyces haplophilus (assembly GCA_001599895.1). NCBI lineage: Eukaryota > Fungi > Ascomycota > Pichiomycetes > Serinales > Debaryomycetaceae > Priceomyces > Priceomyces haplophilus. Next base: position 55,497 of record BCIF01000002.1, on the reverse strand, counting down.
TTCAAAACATGAGTTCTCTTTTGAGTGGCCTGGCCAGCTGGTCTTACTACAGATTGTACTTCAGCAGAGTTGATCAATCTTGTAACATCGGTGTTAGAAATAATGTTAGAAGGCAAAGAGTAGCCGGATTTAACCGACTTTGTGGTCTCCGAACCGTAGACAGAGTCCAAAGATTCGAAAGCACTTTGAGTCCAAACAATAAATCTACCCAAGTGGGCACCTGGGGCCAATTGCAACAAACCAAGGTGTTTGACATCGGCAGTCTCAACGCCTGGGACGTTTCTCAAGGCCTTAACAATACCATCGTCCTTGGCATAAACAACCAAAGGACCTCTTCTTTGGGTGAATCTTCTACCTCTTAATTTACCCTTACCGGCTCTCAACTTCTTGGACTTGATGACCTTGACAATATCCTTATGAGCACCAGTAGCCTTCAAGAAAGCAACGGCATCCTTTGTCTTCGTGACAGACTCAATTTCGTCAGAAACGACTAATGGCAATTCCTTGACTTGTTCGACTCTGTGACCTCTAGCCAAAACCAAAGAGGTAACAGCAGAAGCAGCAATAGCAGAGGCTGTAGCATAACGCTTTTCGTTATGGTTGACCTTCACATGCCATCTTCTCCATGTCTTGGTTGGGGCGAACATACGACCTCCACGACACATATTACCGAAAGCACCCTGACCGGAACGGTGTGTACCACTACCACCAACTCTTGGAATTCTTGCAACAGCTCTACCGGTACCCCAAGACTCAGCTGAAGTTTGGTGACCAGCCTTCTCAGATACGGCATAAGCTTGTCTCTTGTTCTTGTTAACTCTGACAAAAACAGAGTGGACCAAATCTGGTCTAACTGGTGCTGAAAAAACAGCAGGTAATGGAACCTGAGTGGATAATTGCTCACCTTTAGCGGAGATCACTGAAACTTGTGGACGGGTAGACATTTTTATTTAATGGTAATAAATGGTTTATTGTATTAGTATTTTATCGAATTTTTCATTTACATAGTGAAAAAAAATTTTCACACAAAATAGTAGTGTAAAACCCACAAATGTATTAACCCGGACAAACTATGAGAAACTTTTCTGCGCAGTAGTCTCAAGACCATCTTGAAAACCAATATGGAAACAATGTACAAGCTACATTATGGTTCTCAGGACAACCTCAATGATTGGTGCGATCAAATTCTGTGAGATATCAGGCTAATCAAAACTAAAGGGACATAAGATCAAGTGACCTTAAACGAAGTAAAAGGGAAATGCCATAAAAGGAAATAGATTCCACCTTTTAGAGTAGAACGCATTGTACTTCAGTACCCACAGAAGCAAGAATTCTTCACTGACAAAGTTGACTGAAAATTCCTCTATGTATGTGTGCTCCTTCGATGATTGTCGATAGAAAGACCATGCTTCCGAGTACATCATCAAAGAAACGTAATTATTGCATACAGACTCAGCAACAACTGCCGGTTTGTGGTTGCTGCCTCCTTCCTCTGTTTAAATCGACCCCCCCTGATCTCCTATTCGTTGATTGTCTATTTCTAGCATTAGTGCTTGCAATAGACTCCTCAATTGGTAAATTTCTGGCAATCAAATTGAAGATTTCCAAAACGCCTTCTCCTGTCTTGGCGGAGCATTCAGTACAGAGTACTTTGTTCTCTCCGTTTTGATTTAACTCCTCAACGTAAGTCTCAAGTTGACTTTGCTCCACCTCCCTATTATCTGCCAAATCCGACTTGTTTCCAACAAGACATACAACAATACCTTCTGGGGCTTGTTTGTTCAACTCCTTGATCCATTCTTGTGCTCTGGCAAATGAAGAATTACTTGTTATATCATACACACACAATGCTGCGTTGGCATTTCTGTAATACATTGGAGCCAATGATTTGTAACGCTCTTGGCCCGCAGTATCCCAAATTTCGAACTTTACTATTGTCTTCAGTTCTGGAATCGTGATTGATTGCGTTAAAAATGCAGCACCTATAGTTGATTCTCTCATATCATCAAACGTGTTTTTTACGAATCTGTGAACTATTGACGATTTGCCCACAGCACTTTCTCCCAAAAGAACAAGTTTGAATTGCGTGAAACGGTTTCCAGTGTTGCTTTGATTTTCTTGTAAGGACATAATGCAGCTTCCCCTATGTATTGTCTATAGTTGCTAAGTATTTTCAATAGCATAGCATGATAAAAATGACTATCAGTTTAGTCCGTCTCAAATAAACTGATATGCAGGATAGTATTGGCCACCATTGTCTACGTCAATTGTTAAAATCACTGTATTATAGTTTTGTTATAAAATATTTACAAGGAGGACGATTGCACGGCTCACAAAAGTATACTTCCATCTTCAGATCTTCAATGATCCTCTCGTTTTACAGACAAAATCATTAGTTTAGTTGTCTTCGATCTTGGCTAAAATCTCTTTGTCAGTGTATAACAAGTATTCTTCTTCACCAATCTTGATCGGGTTACCCCCAAAAGATGGCAATAAAACTTTGTCACCGGGCCTAACAGAGGTCGGAATAATTGTTCCAGTAGTGGTGTTGGTGACACCCGGGCCAGCAGCGATTACAGTAGCTTGGTTCAACTTTTCTTGGTTTTTTTCAGGAATGTATATTCCGCTGGCGGTTTTTGCAGCTGGTTTTGCTCTTTGAACCAAAACTCTGTCGAATAATGGCTTCAAAGATTCCGCTTTTTTCAAAAAAGACTAACGATTGTTAATAATCATTCTCAAAATGCTACCGAGGGCATATCAATCTAATGGCATTCACTACTACTAAAGTCATATATCGCTTTTACTTACCATGACGTGTTAAATCAATATTTTCAATATTATGGTTTGAAATATCAACTTATTGATACGAAAGTTCTTTTAAATATAAGTTTATTGATTCAGCTAGCTGAAGAAGTTTATAGAAAATTCTGAAATTTTATGGTTTGTGCACTACTCTATTTGCGGCCGAAAAGGGCTAAGTGCGTTATGTCGATGTAGGTCAGACAAATAAAGACCCATATATTCATGCTGATTTGGGTATCAAGAGCAATGAAACTTAACGACAGTAACTAGTCATTGGTTTTTTTGTTTTCCCTCCGATCAATCAGATCAAACTTTAGCTGTTGGAATTTCGCAACCTTTTCGAAATATATCAATAAAGTTAATAATAATAATAAAACATTCCATTGAAGCTTATTCTTTATGCGAACAGGTCGATCTAAACTAATTCAAATATCTATCTAAAGGCTCGCCAAGAACATTTTCAATCACCTTGACAAGTCCACTTCTTACCTCTAGTTCAACGGCCTCATCATCATCATCCAACAACTCAGCGATGTAAGGAACCAAAGTAGGCAAGAACAGCATCCACTGATCACCCGTTCTCTGAAATACGGTCTTCAAACTTCTGATAGTCCAAATCTTTGAATTGGTGGTGGTGAGTTCATTTTCATTAGAAACATAAGTGATCAATTTTTTGACAAGAATCTCATTATATTCTTCAGACAAAACATCCACAATGAAAGCTGCGATACTTTTGACAAGATACTTACCAATAGAATCTTCTATGTTCAATAATTGACAGAGTAACGGTTCACATATGCTATCAAATCTCAGGCTCTGAGACCAATAATCGTCCTGGTCGTACTTGAAAGATGAAGTCAAAGAACTGAGTATCATTCTTCTTAAGTTAAGATCCACTAAAGAACCATCAGAAAATCTATTCAAGAGAGACGACACAGCCTCTAACAAGTAGGAATAATAGGAAGTGATGATACTTTTGAGTTGCTCCTGCAACTTATTGAAAAATCTAAAAAATGCAATTAATCTTGTGATTTCAGTATTAGTAGCATTTTGTGAACCCTCTCCATTAACTGCCCATCTCACGAGACCAGCAAACAAAGGCCGGAAGGTTTTGTCGTTGAGTTTCATCACATAAGATATGTTGCATGAATGGAAAGAACTTTCTAATCTATGAATGGTGTTCATGTCAAGCTCTTTGTCAGAATCTTCAACATATTGCCTAAACTCAAATGCCAGAATCATCCACTTCATGAACAATGTCGAATGGATAGTAGCTGACTTCTTATCCATTTTATCTATGACTGTTTGAAAGATGCTTAAATATAAACCGAGATCGGCGGTACTATTCTCTTTATAAAAACCTTCATTGCACCATATATCACACAAAGACTTTAACAACAAGCCCAAGTCCATGTGTTCCGCCATAAGATTTAAAACGCTCGATCTCACCTCATAATCAGTTAAATCACTTGTTAAAATAACCTTGAACATCGTATTCAAGTAAGTCGTCATAAAAGCCGGTAACTTTTTGATCAATTCTGACATGAGATAAAGTACAGCAGATTGAATCAATGGGCTACTTTCATTTTTGGAGTGCTTAGTAGGCTCCCAAATTTTCAACGAAGGAGGTACGATCTTTGGAAAGAAACCTATACTTTTGACCCCCAAGACGTTGACGATATTTGCTATAGCATAAATCGATGAGATAACAATTTCAGGTTGATAATTTAGCAAACCATTGTCCCCAGTTATAACCTCTAAACATTGAGTTAAAAGGGCAGAGTTTTCCTGTACTTGGAAGTCATTTGAGATTGATCCAACTTTATTAACAAGAACAGCTAACATATTGAGGTATGCTTGTTGCAACTCAATGTCTGCATTTAGCTTAAGTCCACATATTAAAACGGGAAGCAATTTCATGAAAATTATTTCCTTTATGGTAGCGTTATAGGAATCGATGTTGAGATCATCCTCAATTTTTTTTATGGCAAGGAGGGCAAAGTTTCGTGATATAACCATGGAGGTAAGATCTGGAATTTTGTCAACATTTAAGGAGTCAAGAATCGAATCAATAAAATAGTTGAGTGGAAGCAAACTGATGAAGTTGTTCAATAATTCGTACAAGTAATTCGAGATCTCGATATCTTCAACCAATTTGTCCAAACTAGTCAAGATTAATGAGGTGTTGTTCCGAAACTCCCTTAAGACCAAACTTTTGGTTTTGTCCGAACATTCAGAATCTAATAGAACAACTGCTATCTTCATTTTGAGAGATGAGCTTGACTTCAGACCGATTTCATCAGCACTTGAATCGATGATGGCACAAAGAAATTTGAGCATGTTCGAACGCAATAAGAATAAACCTTCAGAAGACAAGGATAAGACAGAAGCTCCAAAAATTGCCCTTGTGTTCAACTCCGAATAATCGCTGTTTCCTTCGTCAAGAGGTTTGAGTGGAATCTTGTGCCATAACTCGAAGAATTTTGCAAATCCAAGCAATTGCTGGTCTGCTGAGAAAATCTTCATGAATGAACTGGTAAACTCCAAAAGAGAATTACAGTCATCAGCTTTATTTTTGCTGAGACTTCTAGAGTAATGCTGTCCCACCAAAAACAAGATAACATGGAGGGACTGCTCAAATCCTAAAGTTTTTGTTAATGAAGTGAATAAGTTTACACGGCGATGCCTTGGAATATGCTCGAAAGCAGCGACAAAACTAGTCAACAAAAACTCAACTTCATAACTCAAAGTGGAAGATCCACTGGCAGCTAATGCAGGGATGACTTTAGAAATCGTTTTCTGGAGTGCCATACTTGAAAACTCATCATCCTGTCTCACAGTATGAGCCCCCATGAAAGTAAATATTGGCATCACCGCATGTAAGGTTATTTCTGGGGATATGGATGCAAGCTCAGCAATAACCAACATCAAACAATTTTGCACTTGTGGAGAAGATGTAGACCGTATAGAATTGACGATTATATCAGCCCTTACCGAATTAGAATCAAAGCTGTGAACAGAGTTACTATTCTTCATGTGGCTCACACATTGAAGTAAGCAAGACGCTAACACTTCTTGGGCGTACAAGATAGGCAAATTTCCATCATTTCCCAAATACTCTAAATCTGTTAATACTTTGAAAAAAGTTTGCAACAAATCTGGGCGAGATATATCCGAGTTATCCTCACGCAATTTTACGTCTAGTATTTCCAAAACAACAGTCAACTTTTTAAGATGCACAGATGCTATGTTATTTATATCATCTCTTTCCATTGCATGCTTAGTAGAATTGGAGGACCTTCTTCGTCTTTTAGCTAGACCCTGTTCCGGGACTGATACGCTGATTTGAACGTTTCCCAAGATGGCAATTATCAAATCATGATCGAGTGTAAAACTATTAAGAATGCCGATTTCATCAAATGGAACTTCTTTATCTTGAACTGCCAGATCAATAAGTTTATTGACAATCTTTAGCCTGAGCTCCTTAGATTTGAAAGAGTCAAAGACTTTGACGAGGCGAACACTTGAGCTCAATTGTAGATGCATGTGACTAGAGAACAAAGCTTGTAAAAGCCAATCCACTTCTCTTGAAGAGTATTTTTGATTAACAGAATGACCTCCAACCATATTGATCAAAGGCTTTTCTATTTCTTCGTCAAAATCGATTTTTGAGAGTTTAGCTTCGTTTACTAATTTGTCACGCTTCATAAAGTATTCGCTGAAATCACTCTCGAAAAAGAACGATAGTTCATCAGAACCCTCCAGAGTCAAAGACGCAGATAGGTTCCAGGCATTTCTTTTCAAAACGAGAGGCAACAATGGTAAGGACCATTGATTCATGATAAATGTCTTGAATAACAAGGTCTGTGCTTTTTTAGAGCCTCCTGTAGGTTTCTTCAAAATTTCAGTGACCAAAATAACACATTTTTCTCTATCATTTATCACATCTCTCAAAAGATGATTCTCAAATATGAGATTTGATATTGTTAGACCGTCTTGAGGAGACAAAATCGCCCTGTCTTTAGCACCCAACTTACCGTATACTTGATCTTCCATAAATAAGACTGATTTTGATTTGCTCTTTGCCTCTTGGATACTCGTACTAACTTGATTTACTAGTCCCAATAAATCCACAAAAAGTCTTCTAATACTTTCGTGTTCGTCATACAAACCTAAGAGAAAGATCGGAATAAGCAAATAAAAATTAGCCTTCTTTTCGTAAGAAATCTCTTTGAATCTCTTAACTAAATGACGCAGGGTGAGTAGTCTCACAGAGAATGGAATGGAAGGCGTTAACGAGAATATTATCAAGAAAGACAAGGACGATTCTAAAGAGGGGAAGACCGATCTGGTGAAGTCTGACAATATTACACTTTTTTCTTTCACAGAATGACCTCGTAAGCTTCCGATCAACATGTGAGAAATTTTATAGAATTCGTCCAGGTCAAAGACAAAAAAAGAGTTTGACTTGGTCTTATAATGTTTCCACTCTTGAACTTTTTCCTTATCTTCATTTTCCCTTAGATCTTTGTCTTCAAGTTCAGTTTCCACATCAGTAACCTCTTCCGAACCGAATGATTTCATGAGTTGCATTTCTAAACTGTTTAGCTTCATCCCCCGTTCTTGCAAAGTAAGATTGAACAAATTCTTATTATGGTTGAGGAGTCTTTCAAAAGGAGTGATTAGGCTAGCCCTCAAAATCTTATCATTGGAATATGAGACGTCAATTAGCTTATGCAAGATTGCCTTGAAAAGACAATCCGAGACATTCAAATCAATGAATTCGAAAAGTTTGAAACTTTCATTGTCAGGGAGGTATGAAATAAAGTTATATATGAGTAGTTTATTCATTTTGTAGCCATCTTCCTGCAATGTTTTTATCAAATCATTCTCTGTAAATACTGCAATGGGAATTTTTTTGAATGAATCAGGCATGAATGCACCATGATTGTAAAAGTTCCATATGTGCCCCAATACCCCCATACTCTGTTTCAATATGACCGGTGTCAAAAACATAGAATCGAGTACGGAATCTGTTAACGACTTTGATACTTCTTGAGATAAGGGCACGATGGAAACGAGAACCGATATCAAAGAGTACGCTGCCAACTTTTGATCAATGATAGTCTCTTCAGAGCTGGATTTGCTGATCAAAAGTAATTTTCCTATAACCTCCAAGAATAAAGGTAGATAGTCCACATTCAAAGCATCTAAATTTTTTGAAAAAGAGGCTAATACTGGTACCACACTAGAAAGATAGAAAACTAACTGCTCTTTGTAAACAGTAGCATTTTTGACTTGATCAGCCAAGAATAACGAGTACAACTTGATCAATTCAGTACCATCATGAAATGCTTTCACTATAGAACTGTGAGGTGGGTTTTTCAACTGATCTTTGTATCCGCATACCCACCCGAATATTTTGGGAAACTGGTTTTTGGGTATCACATTCAAAATTCGAATAAACACAGGATGTCTATAATGTGGCAAAGCGGTTAGAAGTAAAATTTCGGAATTGTGGATGTTAATGTGAAATCTTCTTACTAACCACTCTACTGCTTTGATAGAAGCTTCCAATTTATAGAATGGTGCAACCATAGTCAAAAAAGCATCAATATTCTTGCCTATGTTTTCCACCGAATCTTTAGCTTGAACATTTATATCCAAGTTAACAGAAGTCTCAGAAAACAAGGTTTTCTTGAAAGGCTTCAATCTCGGTTCATACTCAACAAGTTCCTCGAAGCCATCTAATCCTAATTGAAATAAGTAATCATAGTCTTGAGTAGATGCAACTTTAGGGTTGAAAATAAGGGAGCGGGAATGAATTTTGGAGCGAGACCTCCTGTCAAGAGCAACAGAAGCATTATTGTCACCTATACCCTTCAACTGCTGCGATAAGGTACTCATTGCTTGTTGAACTATTTTGATCTCAATCTTTGCTTTTATAAACTATATACGAGAAGAGAAGAGCATTTAAAAATTTTGTGAATGACTATATACAGGTTCGTATGATATCGAGATCAAATACATGTAGATAATATTGATACAACGTAAGAGAAGAGTAACCTCATTCAAGCAATCCAAAACCAGATCTTTTCAACCCAATTTTTTGGAACTCTTTCGATATCGCTTCTCTCTTCTTCCTCTATAATGTCTAAACCAGTGAAAAGATCTATATCATGGATAGGGATTAAAAATCTCGTTGCACCATGAAAGAAATAATTGTAAAGCTTGTGTCCAACGTACAAGAAAAGAATGATAGGGAAAGTTATATAAGCAGCAATAAAATCTGCTGCGTTGAAATTGAAGAATACAGCGTATCCATTTGTCAATGTAACAAGCCCAATGAAGATTATTACATAGTATGCCCCGTAAGGTTGAAATCTTGTTTTATAGGGGACCCTATCGTTTAATCCATGATAATCAACAGCTTTTCTCCACCTGATATAAGCCCAAGAGACGAGAATCCATGAAATGAACCCAGAGATAGTCGAAATGTTGGAGAACCACGTGAAGACATTTGACGATGAAGATGAACAATTCAAATAGGACAAGAATCCAAAACAAGATGAAGCCATAACCGCGTAGTAGGGAACTCCAAATCTGTTGACCTTTTTGAACAAAGATGGTGCATTTCCCTTCAATGCAATTGAATACAAGAATCTAGATGCTGAATATAAAAACGAGTTACCAGCAGAAGCAGCTGATGTCAAAATAACTGCATTGATAATGTGGTTCAAGACAGGAATTCCAGCATTTTGAATTCCAAGGACGAATGGGGAAGCAGAAGCATCAGATGCTCCACTTAACAAATGAGGATCACTAGACTTAACAATAACACCAATCACCAATGTTCCTAGAATATAAAAAAAAGCTAGCCTGTAGATGAATCTGTTAGCAGCTTTTGGTATGTTCCTTCTTGGTGCGATACATTCACCGCCTGTAGTTGCAATTAACTCTGGGGAGCAAATAAACGCGAAGCCGGACTTTATGATTGCAGTCCAGACTGATAGAAATCTACCAGTATCTCCACCCACTAAATGTTCTTTGAATGCATCATGCTTCCAATATCTGAACCCCAATCTATCGTGATTTGGACCTCCACCGAAAAACAAAACAACACCCAAGATAATTAAACCAGTTATACCAATCAATTTCAAAGATGCGAAATAAAATTCAGCCTCACCAAAGTATTTAACGGAACTCATGTTGAAACCTATGATTATCACCATAAATATTGTAATCCAAACAGCAATATTTATTGACTGAATCCAGTATTCAACCACAATACCCGCCGCCGTAACCTCAGATGCTACCAACATTGATATAGCATACCAGTAATTATATCCAATTGCAAATCCGAAAGACTCGTCCAAATAGTCGTTGACGTAAGATTGTGCTCCATTTCCTGGTAACGGTAAGAACGTGGTCATTTCCCCTAGCATATTCATGACAAAGGAAATGACCAGTGACATGATTACGTAGCTTAGAAACAAAGCTGCAGGCCCACAAGTAGCTAAAGCTGAGCCACTCCCAACGAATAGTCCCGTACCAATACAACCACCAAGAGCAATAAGCTGTACGTGTCTAGATTTCAAGCCTCTTTCGAGAGATTTTTTATTGAAGGTCTCCAAAGTTTCACCAGACACTGTAGGTGATAATTCCTTCCCTTTTTCATCTATGGTGATGAACCTTGAATTGGAAATAGATGGTTCCAAGTATCCTGAGTTTCCCCTATATATCTTAGGTTTGCTCCCAGATTTGACGGAAATTATATCTCTTAAGTTATTGCTAACCATTGTGTTCTTTTTTGATCAAACCTATTTCTCCGCTGTCTTAGTGCAACAATTGAATGCAACGTACTCTGGTGCAACCTTTCAAGAATCCGGTTCCTAAAGTTGCAGATAAACTAAAATGTTGGTGTGTCTGTCAATTATATAAAAGAATTAGACTTGAAGCTTATCCTTTATCTTTTTTAGTTTGCCTAGTCTATTGAAATTTTATGCTAGCGGATAATCATTCTGAATAAGGAAAAATTATATTATTCTCGCCAACGACGCAACGCTTGGGTCAGTCTTTACCTTACAGTTCCCTGCCTCTGAGATTTCGGAGCGCAGTATGCTTGGCCTCGTCGCTAAAACCTCATCGCAATGAGAAACTTTGATACTGATTGGGAGAGCATAAGCGAGCGAGGCAGATATAAGCGACCAAGAAACGGCATTGATAACATGATCTGAAGCTCTGACCATTACAAGAACCGGGGATAAGATAACGAGGAGTACTGTTGATTCAGGCATATGCGCTTTTTGCGGACTCACCGGGAGAGAGCTCTGGATTGATTAACAAGGACCCTAATTAGATTTTTTTAAGTGCAGTAACCTGCAGAACATGATGATGGGTTTTTCTGAGGAAAAAATATCCTCCACATATAGCAATGCATTACTGTTCGCATTGGATATCAGGTATTTTGAAGTTACGAAAAAGAGTGGAGAATATTCAAGAAGAAGTTATTAAAAATTTCTCTAAAATGTTATTTCTTATATCTGTACGTGTCCTCATGGAACATCCGAAACAATGTATTTAAGCACGAGTCGTGAAGCATTTTGCAGAAGAAAGAACAAGTGTAATTAAGTTGAAAATAGTTGTTCTTTAAGAACTTTCCACAAATTCCGTTATTCAAAACGTTTGTATACTCGCCCTCTAAGCATAGGAGTTTAAAAAGGTAAACAAGACTCCAAACTACAAAGAGACTAAGTTGTACGTTTGCTAGTCTTTCATATAAAAAACTTAAGATCCCTATAGATATAAAAGTCTATTTACCATAAAATAATTAGACGTTTTTTTGCTATCAAAAGGGCTATATTCCAACTCTTGAGTCGTATTTGATGCATCGTTGTTAGACCGTTATTCGTCAATTATGTAGCAACTGCAGAAGTACTCAAGATCACTTTTTCTTAGCGAACAAAGGTTCACCAATGTTTTTACCTCTCAACTTGACTCCCAAAACTCTCTCCAACTTACCTAATACTTGCTGATTCGGAACTGCTCTTCCAGCCTCATAATCGTTAATAACGGTTGGCTTCTCGTTGACCTTGGTTGCCAAATCTTTTTGAGAAAGCTTTTTCTCTTGTCTAGATTGTTGAATAACTTTTCCAACACTTGCATCCAATTTCTTTGTTGGAACAACGTCATCAGTAGCATCTAACTTCGTTAGTCTCTGACCCTCAGGGTTAGCCTTCGAATTAGTGCTACCGTATTTCTTTTCTGTACCAACCACGTTACCTGCTCTTCTTGCGGCATTCAATTCACTCTGGGTCTTGGCAACGGTTTGTTTTGGGCCACCTCCACCAGCTCTAACTTTGGACCCGATGTAAGTCACACTATTCCAATCTTCCGACATTTCAGATAATGTATACTGATTTGTTCAACTAAAGAAAATTGAACTACTTGAAATTGATCTGGTTTCGTTTGGCTCTTAGTCATACTACTTTATTGAGTGTTTCGAAGCGATTTTACCAACAACTTGAAACTAACACGACCTTATAAGCTTTCTAGAAGGGCCCATTCAAAGACCTGTATGAGGAACAACTTTGATGAACAGATCATATAGCTCGTAGCCATTCATGTTAACAATGGCGCTGAAGCAGTCATCTTCCTCTTCGTACTCTATTATAGCTTTCTTACCGGTAAGCTGTACATTTGAAATGTTACCGAACGGGCCAAAATGAAATTTTAGATCTTCGACTGAAATACCTTCCGGTAAGTTGGCTGCGATGTTAGTGAAAGGTCTTTTCATATTCATTTTACGACTAAGACGGCCAGCATTAGCCAATATCAACTAGTCGCACTGTGATATACTTACTGGTATTTAACTTAGTGGGCATAGCTAGTCCTTGATGTAGCTTGTAAAAAAATACACACAGTACCGCGTTCTATTTATCTCAGAATTTAAGAACCCTCTCTCACAGAAATAATCTTCATCATAGTTCAGAAATAATTTTCTCGTTATAAATGGTATCGATTGACGTTAAATCTCGCTCAAAAAGCTTGAAGGAGTTGGTGACTGATGAATTGACTACGGCAGATACTGCAGGCCAGTTGATCAAATTGATTAGTGACACTAGCGATGTAGCACATTCCAGAATTAGACTCACTTTATTGAGCGATGATGGAAAGCACAAGCCTTTGGATGCTGATAAGACTTTTTTACAAAATGGGATCTCACAGAACACAAAAAGCTTGACCTTATACGCTAAAGACATTGGTCCCCAAATTGGATGGAGAACCGTATTTCTTATTGAGTATTTTGGCCCTCTTCTTATCCATCCATTCTTCTACTATTTCAACATCTTAGGGCCGCAAGAGTACTCACAGACCCAAAAGACAGCATTTATTTTGGTTGTTTTACACTTTATCAAAAGAGAAGTGGAAACCGTTTTTGTTCATCGTTTTTCCAACGCCACAATGCCATTTTTCAATGTTTTCAAAAATTCTGGACACTATTGGATTCTATCGGGATTCAACCTTGCTTTCTTTGTCTACGCTCCAAAGTTTGACGACTGGAAGAAGTACATTTTTTATGTCAATGACTTTTCCCCTTCTGTAATATATGGTCTTTCGGCACTATGGACCTTTGCAGAGTTGTCGAATTTCAAAACTCACGTTACTCTATCTAGTTTGAGATCTGAGGATTCCAAGAGATATGTGATTCCGTACGGATATGGATTCGAATTGCTTGCAGCTCCCAATTACTTTTTTGAGTCTTTGTCTTTTTTAACATACGCAGTGCTAGTTGGTAATTGGAGCGCTTGGCTTTTCTTGTTGGTCAGCGTGACGCAAATGTTTGTTTGGGCCGTCAAGAAGCATCAAAGGTACTTAAAAACGTTCGGAGATGATTACAAGAAATTGAAGAGAAAAGTTTTTATTCCGTTTCTTTTTTGATAACTATAATTCACCGATATTCCCTTATTCATGAATCAGGATTGAATTTTATACTGATACTATTTACGCAATGTCTCTCATCTGTAGGTGTCTCGTATCCTTCACCCTTGAATATATGTCCAAGATGTCCATCACAATTTGCACACCTCATTTCCTCCCTCACCATACCTAGAGACTCGTCTCTATTGATTTTAATTGAATGTGGGATAGCTTCATAGAAGGCAGGCCAACCACAATGAGCAACAAACTTTGTCAGAGCTTTGTAAAGAGGTCGATTACATCCAGCACATTCATAGACTCCTGTGTTGCTTGCCGGGGCTGAAACGTACTTTCCGCTATAAGGCGCCTCAGTTCCACTTTGTCTCAACACTTTAAATTGTTCTGGAGATAAAATGGCCCTCCATTCTTCTTCTGATTTTGACATGAGGCGCTTCGATACTCTATCTAAAGGAGTGGAAATTCCATAAATTGTTTTAGTGAATATTTTTAGCATTTATATGGCTGACTAAAAACTACTATTACGCGATCAATTTAATTTCATGATGTTTTCAATTTATGAATGATCAATAATCTGGGCTGAGAGTTTGCCACTGAAAGACAATTAGGAGCAGCAAAGCCTTTTGATCTTTTTATGCTGCGGTTATGTAGACAGTATCCTACAAGTTTTCACTGTTGAAAATAAATCGATTTCATGAACTAAAAAGTCATATTTATGCACATTCATGCAATGCCTTTAATTGTTTAGTGATGCAATAATCTTAAAATAACATGCCCATTTATTCTATTATCAGCGCATGAAGAAGTTGTATTTTCCTGCCTGGTCTCTTGACTTATCACCACTGGAAGTCTTCAAATTCCAGTTGATTTCTATATCCAACTCTCTTGGATTAATATGATTCGGTCTGGAGGAAACTCTACCTTTAATGAGATCGCCCTTTTTAAGATTTAAAACTTGATCCATGTAGAATATGGTTTGCTTCCAATGAGTATAGTGATTCATTGGGCCAGTACGCAAAACAACTTTCTCGTCACCCGGGAAAGCGCAGTCAAACCAAACGATATAAGCATGACACAAATCACTATCGATTGCTTGAAGAGAAAACTCACGGTTAAAAGCCAATTCTTCTTTCTTTACTGTTTTTATATCGAATTCGAAAAACTTACAAGGAGTTGTGATCAATGAGTTGTTATCAACTGTATCAACTAATGGCTCGACCATGGCCACTTTTATAAATGGCGAATAATCGAAACCGTAGACATCTTCCCAAAAGTGAATTTTTTCATCCTTATACTGTCCATCCTCAATACCTGCAATAGACATAGAGCATTTGTCGGGAAGGATCAAACCACCTTCAACCAAGTACTTATCTCTAGCATAGAGAACGGTATCCAACATAGATTCATATAGAAGAAAGTAACCCATCCATTCAGAAATAATGATGTCGACAGATTTCACAGGAAGCTCCATGTCTTCTAATTTTCCTTCCAATAAAGTTATCTGGCCATCGAAACCATTCAAAGAGACGATTTCTTTAGCCTTTTCGATAATGTTGGACATATCAACCGAGTAGACGTGTTTCGCACCAGCCTTAGCAGCAAACATAGATAAGATTCCTGTACCACATCCCACGTCTAACACAATCTTATCTTTGAATAAATGTTTGTTTTTGTACATTGCAGATCTATAAGACAACGTCCTGGCTGTGTCCTTCAACATTTCCTCATGGATACCAAAGTGGTCATAAGAGGAGAAGTAATGTTGTTCGGAGAACGGCAACTTCGATTTGTCTGTAGCGGACATATTTGATGTCTTCGCGTCTTAGTTGCAATTTTAATACACAACTTATTTTTAATGTATCCCATCTCTAGTCCATTTAAAATTTTCCGATATATCTTTGGTGTGCATACATTGCGAGCCAAGACTTTCACTCAAAAAACGATACTGCATATAACTATATAACTGATGAGCGCTAACTTCAATTAGTTGATACACGGAAAGATCACGTACTACTATCCATTCCAATTATGAATGCCTTGCAAAAAAGTGACAATTTTATTTGAATTAGTTTACATGAAACTCAAGTGGCCCTGAAAACGACCTTTTGAGCGCTGACTTTATTTTCCTTCAAAAGAGCCAATGCCTCATTTGCGGATGCTAAACCGGGTTCCAATACCTTCAATCCAGGGTTCCTCAACTGTTGAAGTATGGGAGGTAAGAGCTTTTGCCAGAAAAAGTCGAAGTCGTCCAACAAACTTTGGGGCTCATTGTGTAAAGACGTTTCACCTTCATCTGCAGCATAGACTAAAGTTGAGGTAATAAAAACATTTCTCTCTGGTTTTGTCTTGATGGAATCACCAGTCAAAAACAACAAATTATTGATTTTAACGTCTTCCGAACCTTCTGTTGCATCGTACAAAGATTGTAAAGTAAGAACCAGAGATATTGTGTCAAAGCCGTATTGAATTCTACCCTTACCTGCTTTTTTAATTTCTTGGACCACATTAGGTTCGTTGTAATCAAAAGTTTCATCAGCACCGAGAGACTTCACTAGGTCGTGATTTTTTGGGGAGGCGGTGACAAAAACTCTTAAACCGTATATTAGTTTGGCTACTTGGATGGCCGCAATACCAGTAGCAGTTGCACCACCCCAAATCAAAATAATCTTGCCTTCATTTTTTGACTTATCTGGGCTGATACGAAGTTTGTGAGAGAATGATACACCAACGGTAGCAATACCCAAGGTTATCGCTGCTGCACCTTCAAAAGTGTTGACTTTGGAAGACGGATTTTCACCAATCGGTAACGTTTCGTCAGAAATTTGTGTTTTGGGGTATTTGATAGTGAGCCTCGGGTTCGCGGCGACGTAGTCCGAAAACGTACCCCCTTCCACACTCGTGCTACCATGCTTTGTGGTAGAAACTTTGTCACCTTGCTCAAAACTTTTCACATTTTTACCGACCTCCACAACTATACCGCTTACGTCAGAACCACTTACGTTTCCTGGTTTGACTGCCTCAAATGTATGAAATGCAATATGTTTCCAGTCTGTAGGATTAGCGGCGTAAGCAATTGATTTGATGATAATTCTGTTGTCTTCCAATGCTGGGTATGGAATACCAGCAACCTTAGTTGACTGGTCAACTTTTTTAGATCCAGTTATAACAGCAGCTTTATTTGAAACCATTTTGCGTAATACTTTTAATAGTTGTAATTCTTCAAAGTCTTTTGTGCAATTCATTAATCGCATCTTTATATCGGAGACCAGGGCTTATTAATTTGGCTTATTAATGGGGCCCATTAATGTGATTTGGCTTACTAATTGGGCCTATTAATGTTATTAGGCTTATCAATAGTCTCACTGCTTGAGGATGAGGATGCTGCACCGGGCAGATGAGCCTACTTTAATATCGCCAGAGCAACGATAAGTTTACGAATGCTTTCTTCCAACAATACTCCACAGTGTTGAGCATTCACTGGTCAAAGTATACTACAACCGTACTCATGAAGTGTTGCTAATGAAATGCGAAATGCACCAAATTTCTATAAATGGAGTGAACCAGTACGGTTATTTTTTTATGTAACCCGATTTGCTCACTAATTAACACACTATTAAAAAAGTGTTCAATTCTGCTTTTCCTTGTTTATGTGATTTACGTGATTTACATTTGCAGTAAGACGAAGCTTGCCACTGTCGCAGTTTGCTTGTGAATGTACATTTGCTGCTAGTTTTCTGTCTACATTCTTTTTGACATTGGTTTTTAACGTATTTGAAGTCTAAAAAATATTGGTTTATATGTACAATGTAAGAATTTCACAAAAACCTAAGGAATGTCTTCAACATTCGTTGTTCTGGCTTCGGGATTTCTGCTCGGTCTAATTTTATCTTTGATCAAGTGACATATTCCAGATGCGAAAATGCTCACTCCAAGCATAACTACCAACATCATATTGGAGTTTCTATACAACCTTTTTTTATCTGAAGGCCACCCTGAATATAACGCATATGTAGCCGTGACGGAACCTAAATTCCCAAGGCCACTGACAAGTGCAGCACTCACCGCAGTGCCAACATCTCCATATGCTCTCCCGAAAATTTCAGCCGACCATGACATGCATATCGGAACGGTAGGTCCGAGACCAAATCCTGCAACCAAGAGACCAGCATATTTGTTCCAAGAGCCATTAGCGAATGTAGTCACAAACAATCCAGCTATAATGATCAAACACGCGAAAGAAAAAATTACTGGTCTCAATCTTTTGAACTTATCTGCGAATGGAGTCAAAATTAGAATTCCAGCAAGATCAAAAAGCCAAATTGGGGCATACAATAAAGAGACTTGAATGGAGGTCAACTTGGGATTTTCAACAGATATTATTGTAGATCCAAATACGGCCAAACCGAATCCTGTACCCACTACTCCAAAGTACATTATGATAATGGGCCAGATTCTGAGATCACTAATGATAAGAACAAGATCTTTCCATCCCCACTTCAATAATTTATATCGATGCTCTAAGTCTTTTCTATGTAACTCTTTCTCTTTTTCATTGAGAGGGTGAGTTGGGGTGAAAATCTTGTAGTAAAAGTTGACGAAACTATTGTTACTACTCCTCCTGGTTGCGAAAGGTCTATCTGGAAGCCACCAGAGCAACAGTATCCCAACAGCGATAGTTATAACCCCGTAGCATAAATACATCCACTGCCAACCCGTTTTGCCATATACTCCGTCTATTTTTTGAAAACCAGCAGACACTAAACCTGCTACCGCTGCCGAGATCTGAGCTGCGGTAAAGTAGTATCCAATTCTCCTAGTCAGTCTTTCATTAGGATACCATAAACTCACGTAGTAGCTGAGACCCGGCCATGTACCGGCTCCAACAACCCCGGAAATAAATCTGCAAGCAATAAGTCCCTTACTATTTGACAACGATGTGTAGCATGTGTAGACTAAACCCACAGTAATGACAATTCTTGCTAGCCAGGATTGTGGACTAACCTTAGTCATGACTAGATTCATTGGCACATCAAAGATAATATACCCGACGTAGTATAGAGCAGAAGCGACAGATGTATCATGACTGGTGAGACT
Organism: Priceomyces haplophilus; assembly: GCA_001599895.1. Classification (NCBI taxonomy): domain Eukaryota; kingdom Fungi; phylum Ascomycota; class Pichiomycetes; order Serinales; family Debaryomycetaceae; genus Priceomyces; species Priceomyces haplophilus. Next base: position 36,663 of record BCIF01000002.1, on the reverse strand, counting down.
TAGCTGCTGTATAATAGAATGGCCCTTATCTGCATTCATGGTCAAAGTTACCCCGTAGCAGTTTGAACCGAAAGATGTCAAAAAATACATACACCATAAGGCTGAAATGATTCTTAAGTCCAATTTCCTATATATCTTATCAAGCTCCTTTTTGGTACTAACAAGATCGTTATCTGAGTTGATTGAGAATTCTTCTTCTTCAATCTCCTTAGAAGGTGCTCTTGATGATTCCTTTAGCAGCCTTCTGGCCTCATTCGAACTAACGTTACTGCTCATTCTAAGATACTATATTATTTTATAATCTAATATTCGACACTTTGAAGATTCTAGGTATCTTAGATTCAAAAAAAAGTTAGTCTAGGAAGGTGTTTAAATACCCCAAGTTATGAATAATTTTGGGTATATGATTCAGCTTTGACTGAGAAAAAATTTGAAATGACTCGCACTCAAGATGACTCGAAGTCATGCCAATGATATTAAATAACCAATTATAGTCAAACTTTGCTTATCTGGAAAATATAACGTACATTCATACGAGCCGAAAAGGTGTAAAACAGACTCTACATCCTCTAGTCTACTCGTAAAATATTTAGGGTTATTTTAGAAAACTCAACACTTTGGTCAACACAAAAGCTATGAGTTATTCCCTCGTGAAAATCGCCTATGGTAAAACGTAGGTTATGACAATTCGTATTGTGATATAGTTCCAAGAGGTGATTTCTGGAGCTATCGTGAACCCAGTAATCTTCATTGGCGAAAAATACCCAAATTTTGATATCAGTAGTCCGAGGCAACTCTTTGAAAAACCAATCGTTTGTGAGATCTGTCTTGTCAATTTTTTTCATCTCCTCTTCTGCAAGAGTTAGAACCTGCCTTGCTATTTTAACAGTGCTATACAATTCGAAAGCCCCATTAATAGAATTTTCCCAAGACTCGAGCGATTTCAGGTCAGTTCCTTTTGGTTTATCAATAATAAAACGTTTGATAATGCCTTTTGCTACTTTATCTGGGAGGATGAAGTTAAGGAATACGAGTAAGAACAAAGTAATCTGGACCAAAGGAATATAAGTTGACAAAGCGACAAATAGCCTCCCTGAATCTGATTCGGCAATATCATAGATAGTTGGACAAATTAACCCTGCAAATTTTATATGTGCTTTTGAAGCAAATTCCTCATCTTCATTCAACGCTTTTATAACCCTTTGTGCAAGATAGCACCCCATGGAATGTGAAAGAAAGTATATTTCAAATTTAGTTTTTCTTGAACGAACCAATTGCTTTAGCAATTCGATCTTATGGTTTACCTGAAACTCCATATCGTAGAATCGGAACTCACGATCTTGAGGATCGGTACCCGCATGTCCCAATGCCAAAATTTCAAAGTCTTTTAGTTCCTCCTGAATTAAATCTAAATATGTAGTGTAAAATTGGACTAGCCCAGGATTTCCGGGGATGAAAACCAATAACTTTGTGGTCGATTCCAAACCGGACTCAATGTATGGAGATGCTGTATATACCACACTACAGTGTTCCCTGTGCTGAATTATTCCTCGCATCCTCAATTTTCCTTTATCAATATCTTCGAATCATAAAATACATACTATTATATAGCTACATCCTGCAGGTATGTGGTATTTATAAATGGGCAACATTTTACCTCACTATAAATATATAACAATGCTATCAAGAATTGATTTTGAAATTGAATACCAGAGTTTTGATTTCTTCATTTTCATAAACTTCCTCTGACTTATGCAAATCTTTTTCGTAGTAGCTGAGTTCACCATTACAACTTAGTAATATCACAGTTTGAGTTCTAGTCCCATATAAAGATCCCATAGTCAAATCCAGCTGTGATGGCGAAATCCCAGTTGTTAAAGGTGGAATGAATATGGACTGCTTGAGATACTTGAACTTTTCCTTAAAGTCACAGCTATTTGCAACATCCTCTGGGTACGTATTGGTGCTTAAAATCCTAAAAGCTTCAACAACCAAGTCGTCTTTAGTCATGTTCAGCTTGGTAGCATTATCTACCAAATTTTTGAGAAGCTTTTTACCTAACTTTACTCTAGGCCATGGGTTGTTGTATAACGAGTTCGATAATCCAAGTGTTGATTGATGTTCAATATCGTCATCTAAAGTCCCTGAATTGTCATGTGGAACAAAAACTTTACAACTATCTCCTCTATTACTAAGAATATTCAACCTTTCTATCTTTTTGCTCTTCGAGTCTACTTTTAGATCCCCATACAAAAGTGTGAATCCTCCTATCTTGGTCAAATCTGAAGCCGGAGAAGTGCCATCGGAGTAATATTCTCTCAAGTAATCATACCAACTCAAGTCCAGTTTCTTTGAGCTAACGAATGCAATAGGCAAAATGCCTCTGGATATTTTACCAATCAGATCTAATTAATGTTAGTAAATTTGCCATCGCATGATTTTGTAACAAGTAACACTTACCTTCATCGTTTTCCTCTCTGTAATTTAGCAAGACTGCTATCTTCCCTGAAGTATTTACTGCGAGCCAAGTTCCATGTTCTGGTCTTGCCATATCTAGAGGCGACAATATCTTCGTTTCATCATCTAGCCTTCGAAAATATGCCAGTTTAGTTGGCCTTCGAAAATATTCATCACGATTAGATAATAGGATTAGAGGGTAGTCTGGATGTTCTGATGTAGCTAACAAAATACACATATTTGAGTTAACTTTCAAATGTAGTATTATGCCTAGCTGTTCACTTAATTTTACTGTTGCTACTTTATCTCGGAAGTCAGTCAACTTAAATATGGGGTAAAAAATGGTTATTCAAGGTTAAAACAAAAAAAAATTTATTGCAAATATGAATTCTATACTAGCATTTGATTTCGGGGCCACTTCCAAACGAGATATCTGCGAAAACTCCGTAATCTTCTTCATTAACAGCCTTAGTGTTCCTAGGTATATCGAAGCTTTGTTTGTTTTCTTTGACATCCCAGGAATACTCACATTGCTTTCCAAAAATTTGACCATTACAATACTGATCTGCAACCACTTCGTACTCATCTTCATCTTCATCGTCGTTAACGTCCTCATTTCCATTTTGGTTATTGATACCGGCTTCCTTTTCCGAATATTCAACCTCGTAGTCATTGAAACTCTGTTCTTCTCCAATATCTTTAAGTTCCGGGGGAAGATGATCAATGTGTTGGGCCATATTCTCCTCCTCATCAAGGTTTTCATTAAAGTCATTACTCGGAAAGTGGTCATAGACGTACTCCTTCATGAATGAATTCTCATAGCCATCATCCAAGTCATCATATATTGGCAAGTTGTCATTGATTGGGTAATTTTCAGAGTTATTGTGAGGGGTGTAGTTATTATTTGACCCTAAGATAGCTTTTGAATTTTGAGCTGGGACCATCAAGTTATGAAAATTGGTGGGGTGAACCTCTGACAACGGAGCATTCATAATCTCTTTCGAAGCCATTGAGTAAGGTTTTTCATTGCTTGGCCTCTGGGGCTCTTGATAAGGCACAGCAACTGACGTTTTGTGGAAATATGCCATTCTACAAATGTCTTCTGCATTGGATCTAAGCTCTGGATCCCACGTTAGACAAGCTTTGACAACATCTGCTAATTGGTTGTGGGCTGGATTTGGAAGGATATCATAAATTCTCAAGCCTGATTCAAGTGGGAAAGAAAAACCTAGTTTCGATGACAAAACTTGAGCATCTTTCCAATATCCACCTAAAGGAACAAAGTAGTTTCCTGTTTGCGTTTGATTTGTATCGGGAGGAATGGGAGATCCTAACACTTTTAAAATTCTCCATGTTTGATCTAACTCATTTGAGCCCGGAAACAAAGGTACAAAGTTTGCAGCTTCCACAGCGACGGTTCCGAAAGCCCAAATATCTACAGGTTTGGAGTACCACTTTTTTCGAAGAAGGATTTCCGGAGATCTGTACCATCTTGTTGAAACATAAGCCGTATATGGCTTCAAATTATGTACGTTTCGAGCTAAACCATAGTCAGCTAATTTAACAACGTAATTATCCTGTTTCCTATGCGGGGGAATTGCTTCTTTCGATCCATAATATTGCAGAGTTGGTATAACCAATATATTTTCTGGCTTAACATCTCTATGAAAATAATCGTATTTGTGGATATGGCGTATACCATGCAAAATCTGAGTCAATATACTCTTCAAAGTAATTGGAGAAAAGTGTATATGTTTTCGTGATTTCATGAGCTGGTACAAGTTCTGGTTCATTGACTCCATAGAAATATGGAGCTGAAAGTTTGTGTCATCAATGAACAAGTCGTAAATCTGAACCAAACTTGGATGAGAAGGAATAGATAAAATGAATTTTACCTCTTTGACTCTGGTGTAATCATGTAGCGTGTGAAGCTTCTTATTCATTGTTTTAATTGCCACCAAATTAGTTATATGGCATTTTGCATCGCATAAAGGATCAAGTAGTGTTCCTCTTTTACTGGGGTTTACCTTCAACAACTCGCTTTTGTCTTTACGAAACTTTGCCAAAACCACTGAGCCAAAACTACCGTTCCCCAAACTGCTAATCATTTGGTAATTGTTTTCGAAAGATTGTAGCGGAATAGCTTTGGGTGGCAGGTTCCAGTCCAAAGGTACGTTTTCCCTCAATACCATTTTTCTCAATATTAGCGGCTAAATCCTCTACTTAATGATCTCCTTAAATCCGTAAGAACAACAAGAATCAAAGCCCCAAAGAGTGCCTTTACTTCAAAGTTTCTCTTTCTTTGTTCAAGCGCTACCGTATAGCTTAATCTTGGAGGGTTAATCTTATCAACTTAATTTTGTAGCCAAATGGTGAAATCCACAAATTCGATTTTTTGCAGCACTTCAAATTAGTCGACGCACGCATGAAATTCGGGATACACATTATATATGTCACTCATTAAAATAATAAGTTTAGATTTTTTGGAATCCAAACGGTCCAAAACATAAATATTGGTCATACATGTTGAGTGGTGACCTTGATAATCTTTCATTCGGTTAACTCTGGCTGTACAGTTTTTCTTTTTCTTTTCTGCACCCTTTGCTTTTTAGTGTCTATCCTATATGTCTATTCAAAGCTTATATAGTCATTATTGTTTTGAAGTTCATCTTCTAACTTATTTTCGTCCATACTGCTGGTGGACTCGTCATTATGCGATTCGTCATTTTGTGATTCATCTGAGTTAGACAAAAGTATTGTAAACGGAGAATTGTCATCAACAAATTGGTTCATCATCAGGGTCTCTGGTCTAAGATTATCTATGTAAATGTCATACCTACCAGTATCACTTGTAATAAACAACGAATTTGGATCCACGCTATAACTGTTGATTACAGTTTTCTCGGGAACTTTCATCTCATTTGGTGCTTCAATCACTATATCATCTTCCTTTTCTTTATCATACGTATTAATTGCTGTCAATATATTCTCTTGTGTTCGTAATGTTTCCTTGTGTAGTAAACGACACGATTTTCCTCTCGGACACTTATATTCCTCTTCAAAGTCTGGGCAATGGAACAAATGGAGAAAAGGACACTTCATTCCCCTTCTACACCACCCTCCCACTGAAAAAGGTCGACAGATCCAAATTTCATACTTTGGGTCATCATAATTCACAGGCTTACTATGCAAAAACATGCAGTTCTTGTTGGTACACTTGTGCTCTAAGTTATACCGGCATACTGGGGTGTTAAATTCATTAGGATCGTGCGATAATAGGCAATTCTTGTTGTGGCAACCGGTTGATAAAACGGATCTGCATATCCTTATATGTTCTCTATAATGTAAATATTTGCAGTTTGAACCTTTCTGACACAATCCTGTAAAAACTTGAAAGGTCCCAAAGAAGCTAGTTTTAGTATAAAATTTTATGCTTAATTATTTTATCGAGAATACTTACCTGTCCTCGTGAAATATCGACAAAAATCAATTGCTTTTCTAAACAAAGTTAGTAGCCATAAGAAGATTACTTTACGTCTTGATCCTCAATCACATACCTTATTTGACGCGGTCCAGTTTGGCATTTCAATGTTCCATTAGTTTTTCTCTCATATGAATTACCGTTCCAATTTACTATCCTTGGCTTTTTGCCAGTAGGAGGCATCAATGGAACTAGCTTGTTACCATTTTTGATCACAGAAAACTTTTCTCCATCGATTTCTATCCTGTCACAATCATCCGTCTCCGCCCTATAGCGATAAATTCTATTTTTCATGGCAGCGGCTTTACGTTGAAGCCTGGAATCATCGTTTTGAGTACTAATATGCTCCGATTGAGCAAACAACTTAGCTTTTCCCTTTTGTTTTTCGTATATCTCAGACTTCATGAAGGACATACCTCCTTTTGAGATAGAAGACACGTATGAATCCGTGCCTTTTTTCAACTCCTCAGAGGATTTGTCATTTTGTGAAAAATTACCATTTTTAAACACCAAGGATACATTTCTGTAGAATGATGGAAAATAAGAACCTTTTCGTGACAGACCTCTGCCTCTCCCACTACCCTTGAATATACCTCTTTTTACAACTCCTTTAGGGTATGACTGATATGGAATCATATTTCTTGATGCATTATTCTGCCTCTTTTCTTCAATAGCTTTTTTCAAGGCAGCCACTTCAGCATACTTGGCCTTTAGCTCTTCAGTGTCTGCTGGCTCATCTTTACTGAGTGACATTATACGCTTCTTTTGTAGAGCTTCGAAACTACAGTTATACTATTTTTGCGAGCAAGTAATCAAATATAATTACGCATTGAGAAGGTCCGCAAAAAAACGAGCGTATGCTATTCCCTTAAATTAGAGCGTCAGTCCATAAGACCCTCATTTTTATACGATCCTCCGAATTAGAGTTGCCAGGTATGTTCCTACAGAGAGCTGGAATGACTTTTTCTTATTTGTACTTTGGCTTGAGATAATGCACCTTTTGTAATTTTTTAGAATCAATACAATCATTCATGTAACATTTGCGACAACTCAAATTTTTCTATATACTGGTTGGCAGATATAAACTCATACCGTTTTTCAATTTTAAGCACTTTTAATGGATTATACGAAACTAAGAAGTTACGCTCCCTTAGCAATAGAATCGATTGTACCTATCGATAGGACTTCTTCTGAGGAGATAGTAGACTATGCGTTGACTCTACCATCAGACGAGGAAATACAACTGCACTTTTTGAATTTGTTAGGTGAAAGTGAACATTCCCTTGCCTTCATCCAAAAATTCTTGCATTTGAAAGCAGAAGCAGAACAGATTCACTTTCCTTTGAACCACACTTCTCCTTCACCGAAAGACAAAGCAAAAGAAGCTTATTCAAATGTTTTACGTCCCAAGAACGCAAAAAACAACCCAATCAAAGAAACACCAGGTAAAGAGTTCCACAAAAAATCCAGAGCTGGCTCTCTAGATCTGGATTCAATAGTATCAAAGAAATCTACTGATATCAAAAGGTCAAAAAAAATTGAAATCCAAGATATAGAAGCCGCTTTGACTGAGTTAGAGGTCAATGAATCACGACTCATTTCTAAAAAGCAAACGTCATGCAACTGCCTTGCCACTCGTCATCCTTTATTCGATATAGCACCTAATTGCCTAAATTGTGGAAAAATCATATGCGCTAAAGAAGGATTGCAGCCATGTTCTTACTGTGGACAAGAACTTCTATCTGAAAAAGACAAAGAGGAAATCATATCCGTGTTGAAGGGAGAAAAGAACCAACTCACCAACAAACTGGTGAGGGATATCTCAAAATTGCCTGTTAATTCTTCAAAAAAGAAGACCAACAAAGTGAAGGTGTCGTTAGAAGCAGGTGAAAATCTATGGAAGGCTCAAGAAAAAGCGTTGAAAAAAGTCGAAGCTGAAAAGCAGAAACAACTGAAGCGTATTGAAAAACAAAAGAAGGAACTAGAAGAAATGGAGGAGCAGAGAAGAGAATTCAGAAAGTATGAACGCTCAAATGCGGACGTGGACTTGATGAAAGCTCAAGGGCAGCTTGAATCACTTTTGCATTTTCAGGAAACTGGATCTGAACGAACCAAAGTTATAGATAATGCTTCTGATTTTGAGATACCAGATACGTCAAATAGTGGAAGTATGTGGCTTTCTCCCGTGGAAAGAGCACTTCAATTGAAAGATCAGCATAAGAAATTGAGAAAGATTGATGCTATCGAGCGAGAGAGAACGGGAAGATCTAAAAAGACTGTAGAGATGGTAATAAAAGGGGGCAAAGTCACTATGGTTGAAAAGTTTGCCTCACAGACAGATGATGAAAACGATTCCGACACTCAGCTTTTAAAACAACAAATAAAGAAAGAGAAATATGAAAAGGAAAAAAGAGAGAGTACCAATATATGGGATTTTGAGTTTGACAATTTGAGGTGGTCGAAACCTATATTTATTGATGATAACACTGAGGGGACCACACATATCCCATATTCCAACTCTCGAGTTCAGTTCCAAACTGACGAAGACACAGATTCAATGATCGTTTCAACGCTATAGTGTATCTCGTTTATATACAATTAGTAAACAAGAAATATATAACGAATCATGAATGATTCTCAGCGCCTATTCATTCTGCGCTTAAAATTCTTTGATCGCGGATCATTGATTTTGAGCCTACGGTAATTTTGACTTATTGGTTTTATCATTCCTTTCCCATTTGGTATCTCCTTTCTGACAAATTCTTCATTATCATCAGGGCCACTGTCATTTTCCAGTACATCAGAATTCATATATTCTGCTAACTCCCTGTTCTTTTTTTCGTGTATTCTTTCAATCTCTTTGTGAATATCCTTTCCGTCAAAATCTTTATCATGATTTGTTATATTTGGCTTTAATTTCCATCTTCTGGTCGTACGTTTCTGAGTTTTTCTCTTCTTAATTGGCGCTGGGCTAAATTCACTATTTTCTCTAATTTCCTCTCCATCAAGCCCATCACTTTCCCAATCTTCTCCAGCGATAGTCTCTTCTGCTTGTAAAGTCTTTAGATCATTGAAAATATCTGATATTTTTTTTGAAAAAAATCTGTTCGTTTTCAAGGGTGAAGGAGAAACCAGAAATTGTAAAGCTGGGATCTTTACAGGAGTAGTATAGTCCATATGTGGCGAATTTTCATTATCCGATTGGTGGTTACTCGTAAAGTTGAACTTACTGTTGTTCTTTGCTAAGTACTGAGGAGTCCTTAAGCTGAGGTCTTCGGTAAATATTTTATTCTTGGTGGGGGTTCGTGGGTCCCCTGCCACATGGATGAGTTTCTGAGTTATCGACTCACCATTAACTTTCTTGCTGTTGGAGGTTGAAGGGCTCATGCTAATAATCTTTGGTTTTGTAGGTGTCTTGAATAAAGGTTGTGATTTCAGTACTAAATTTTTACTCGAATTCAAAGGAGAAGAATCAGGAGGGGTTAGATTCACATCAAAAATTGATATTATTTTTCCATGAGCTTGAGGAGTCGGACCTAACTCAACTTCTGGTTGAAATCTTTCTCTGGCTTCAGCATCTTCTGGATCAAATTCAGTAGAAGAATCACTGAGATCAAGATCTATACCAGTTTTCAGCTGCCTCTCAGAAGCACTTTCCTTTGTTAGATTCAGCATGCAGATGTCATTCTTAGCTTTTGGTGTTGACATAATTTGCTTCGATTCCTTGAAATCAGAAGCTTTAGTCGATTTGTATATTCTGTAAAGTTTATGAATTTTGGGGTCTGACTTTATGTCTGACTTCTCTGGAAGACGATTATTTTGTTTCTTAAAATCATATTCCCAGTCCTTAATTTGCCTCTTCAATTTGTCCAAGGTATCCTTTGATGACATCCAATCTCCTGTTGGTTGAGTAATATAGTATTTTTTAATATTTTTATATATACATACTGCGACGCGTAAGGAAATTTTTATTCTCAATAAAACTATTCAATCTGATCTATAAAATGTTTTACATGTACGAAATCTCCTTCGACACCAATTTGGTTTAAAGACAGCAATATATGAATAATGGCATCTTTGAAAGCTTTTTTTTCCTCTTTGCAGCTGAATCGTGAATCGTTCAATGCAAAAATACTACTGAATGAGCGAGCAACTGAAGTAGAATTGGACCAGTAATTGTTCAAAAAATGAACCATCGCCGTCTTGTCGTTTCGCAAGGCCAAATAAACTAATATTCTGACCCAAAATTTTAAGGCTGTAGTAGGATCAAAATTTTGACTCACTACCAAGTTGAATGACACCTCCCACTCTTTCCAAAACTGAGACCATTTTCCAGCATTACCGTAGCTGAATAGCTGTAATTCCTTCAAGGAAGCAGAAGGTAGATGATTCGTGATGTTGTTGTAAAATTTTATAAGATCTGTAACATCTCTCGCTCTGTTTCCAGGCTGAATGACTGAAGTATCCGAAGAGGTAGGATTTAATTCAGCGTTCTTGTAGATGACGTCATCGATATCTCTAGATCCAATGACACTTCCACCTTTATCCACGTAAGACAACTTAATAAGAAGTGGAACAAACTCTGGAAAAGATGAAAGGTCCAACTGTTGGTTCGAAAATCTGAAAAGCGTTTCCGTAAACTTGGAAAGCTTATCATAGAGCGAATCACAGTAAAGAGGAATCTCATTTTTGTCATATTTGACTCTCAACTCAGGGGAGTCTATCAACAACCTCATGTAATTCACCATATCTTCGGTCCTTTCTCTTTCCATGTCTATAGTTTTATTCATGGCAATATTCATAAAATTGTACTTTTCCAAGATGGTACGTTCGGTCTTATCAAAAGATACAACCCCGGGATTCAAAAGATGAATTGCTTTGAAAAACTTATATTTTATTTTGAAGTCTTCAATGCTTGGTTTTGAAAACAATTCCTCGAACCTTATGATATATGTTTGGAGTTGTTTCTCAGTCATCAGACTATTCTCACATATTAGTCGGGTGTACACTGACATTAGCGATGGCTGAGAATTAACTTCAAGATTTTTGGACTGGAATGAACATGAAGTATGGAAGTAACGCCTGATTCCATTATACACGTCATTGGAATTTAAAACGTTTGAGTCGCTACTATGATCGAACTTGCAGTCCAGTGGATTTGTCCAAAGGGATTCCAAATCAAGCTCCTCCCGTCTCTGCTTTGTTAAAACATGAAGAACTATACTGTCTATCTCGGTGACGCACATGACCCAACTATTTGCCGACTTCCCATAATCATTGTCAGTTGAGAGTGGACCCTTCTTTGCTCTCCTGATTAATCTGCGTCTCTCCGTGGGACTTTTGGTAGTCGAAACCATCCCTTCCAACTTTGATAATTTATTATAATTGTGCTTTATATAGGACTTTAGCTGGCTTGCTACTTTGTGATTATGTCTTTCTGATTTTCCAGTACCTATGATGATAAAATCACCTTCCTTGTAATCTCCATTTGAGCTGTCATCATTAAACTCTTGCCTTCTCATGTCAAATATCCGAATATCTATCAATCCATACTCTTTCGCTAGTAAATTCAAAAAATCGCCTAATGAAGCAGGTGCATCATTTGGGATTGAAGGGAGTTCAAGACTATTCTTCTCGGTGAAATCTGAAACGGTATCCTCGCGTAGGTACCAAGGTACATCATCGGAAGATATTAGTTTTTCTTCAGAATCCCGGGTATCGCAGGATTTTGTTTTAGGCTCTCTGACAATATAACTGCTACCAATTTTATTCATTGTCAATCTATATGTACTAAATTTGACATTATTTAACAATGGAACAATTGAACATCTCCGTAAACCAAGCCTCTTCAAGCTCAGACGGGTAGCTGAAGCTACATATATAGACATTCTTAGAATATTAAACAACTTTAAAGTGTTATTTTTGATTTCTGTTGTGTGAAAATTGAAAACACAGATGTCTCATCTCAAGATCATCAAAACGACATATTTTTTTTTAATTAATTTTACACCTGAAATATAACTTCATTGGTTCATAGCTTGATAAAATGACAAAGTTAGTTCATAATGCTCAGAAAAAACAGCACCGTGAGAGGTCACAGCCTCAAGAAAGGGCCAGACTTGGTCTTTTGGAGAAGAAAAAGGATTACAAGTTGAGAGCAGCAGACTATCATAAGAAACAAGCGGCAATAAAAGCATTGAAGAAGAAGGCAACCACATACAATCCAGATGAGTACTACCATTCCATGACTAAAAGAAAAACAGACAAGAGAGGCATTTTAATTGCAGATCGTGACAATGAAGTATTGTCTGTCCAGCAAGTAAAATTATTGAAATCACAAGATGCGAATTACATCAGGACAGCAAGGTTAAACGAACTCCTGAAAATCAAAAAGCAAAAGGAAACTTTGAATTTTAAATCTCTTGGAAAACATACTGTCTTCGTTGACTCATTCGAAGATCAGAAAAATTTCAAACCTGAAGAATTTTTCAATACAGATAAAGGTATGATAAAAAGGCGAGAAAACAGGTTGAAGTTAGACCAATTGGAGAAAAACGAAAAAATCATCGATGACAAATATGCTGGTGTTTCTTTGCCTAAGGAAAGAGAAGATTTAAAGAAGTTGAAGCAATTCAGGTTATTGAAGAGACGAATGGATAGAGAAAAGCAACTCGGTCAAGTTGAGTCAAGGATGGAATTGACAAAAGAATTGATGAAAAAGGGTAATAAGAAGAAAATTATGGGCTCTGATGGAAAAATTCAGTACAAATGGAAAAATCAAAGGAAACGTTGACATACTAAGTCTTAATATATAAGTGCATGTATAGTGGTCGGGGCAAGTCGACTTATTTATAAAACATCTCTGAAATCAGTTTTCCATATCCAAACTACTATTCATGTACTCCACAAATAATGAAATAATTCTATCAACGTCAACATTTCGCATTCTGTTCAAGCTGATAAAGGTTCTACGAATTCTTTGCAACTGGGGGACACTAACCAGTGATGGAGGCAAGTCTACATACAAACCTTGATCTTTGTCAACCAAAACAGATCCTCCGCTCAGGTTGATTTCCTGGTGTTGTAAAAGTTTAGATATAACTTCCAGGGTTCTCTTATCTAACTCTTGAAGAAAGTTGTTACCTGATGTAGCCTTAACAATTGTAGCCGAGTTTGGCGGAGGGGGTTTTTTTAACACTAAGCTTGCCCAAATATCTTCTATTGGAAGCATTTCAGTCTCATCTCCCGAAATCAAAGTGAACAATGGTGAATCCCATCTTGTGTTATCATTGGGCTCTTCATACCTCATATAAAGTTGTTCTATTATTTCATCATTCCATTTGTTTTTCTTTTCTGGGCTCTTGTTCCAATTTAGCGATTGGTCCAAAGATGATACAACATGAATCACACAATGTGGAGTACTCAAACCTTTTGCCTCGCAAAATAACTGATATCTAAAACCTTTAATATAGGCCAATGAGTCAAGAATTACTATATTTGTGGAAGAAATATCTCTCTTTACGGCAGACATTTGGGTGCCGCGTGCATGTTTCTCTAAGTTGGACTCTTCATAAGTGTCATGGGGAATTCCTAAAGAGTCATCTGAGTGATAAATGATAGAATGATTTGATCCTGGCTCATTCTGTTTTTTGGCTTGCTCAATCTTCTCTTGTAGCTGCTTTCGAAGCTTATCCGCCCATGTGGTTTTACCGCTACTAGGTAAGCCAGTAAAAATGATTAAAGGCATAATATCCTGAATAGTCTGAGAGTCTATCAAGGCTCTTAAGATTGAAAATGTGATACTTGCATAAAAAATTTATTTTGCGACATCAGATGATGTCAAAGGGCAGTTTTGAAAGTTAGAGATATTCATGAACTCGAAACACAACCATGAACTTCATACCTAGAAATGTATTTCCCAAATATAATTTGCCCTTGTCAAACTTTAAGGGACATCATCAGAAGGCACTCACGAGATTCGGTCACTTGAGCCCACAGATTGATTTAATCCTTGAGGTCAGAGATTCGAGAGCTCCTTTATCAACTACAAATGTCCTATTTGACAAAGTATTGGCACACAAAAGAAAAATGGTTTTATACAGTAAAAAAGATCTATCTGTACTGAAAACACATTTGCTTGACAAATGGCATAAATCGAAAAACGAAGAATACATGTTTATCAACTGTCATAATTCAAAAGATGCAAAGAAAATAATCGAGGCTGTAAGCAAAAAATACTATGAAATGAGCCCTCCTCCACCATTGGGTTTGAGACTAATGATTGTTGGGATGCCCAATGTTGGAAAGTCGACGTTAGTGAACACGTTAAGAAGTGTAGGTTACACGTCGAAGATGAGAGAGGCAATCTCAAGTAAGAACAGAAAGGTGGCAAAAACTGGGGGGCAGCCTGGGGTTACCAGAAGTACAAGTGAAATGATAAGAATAAGTGATAAACCTGATATCTTGGTTCATGACACCCCAGGAGTTTTTTTACCTACAGTGAAGGATGCGGAATCCATGCTATCATTAAGCTTGGTGGGTTGTGTTAACACCTCATTCATGGATCCCGTAATTCAGGCTGATTTCTTGCTATATGTCTTGAACTTACAGGATCCTTCCGGGCTGAAATATAATGATTATATGGATCACCCGACTAATTCCATCGACGAATTATTGTACAACATCGCAATGAAGAGACAAAAGTTAAAAAGCGACAACACGTACGATGAATTGGGGATGGCTACACATTGGGTAAATCTTTGGACACAGGGACGTAGTAAAAGATATAAGGCGTTGTTTGACCCCCAGGCAATCACCGAAAATAACGTTTATGACTTGAAAGAAATCTTCAAGGAAGAAAAAGAAAGACTTGATAAGACGACTGTCAACATGAAAATTGTTGAGAGGTTAGGAAAGGGAAGTTCCGGCACGCAAAAAGATAGAAAGAGAACAGCTAAAGATAGACAGTATGATTTGAGAAATAGATTATTTAAGTTGTGAATGTTTATAATGAGAATGCATGCGTAAGGAATGGTTATCGGCGCTATGACAACAATGAGTCAAGATCTAAAGCGTCATCGTAGTGACCTTCAGACTGGCCGTAGTCTGGCATTGCGTTAGTTGAATAGATGTTTGTATTGTTGACATTATTTCCTTCACTTTTCTTGTTGAGACTAGACGCCTTTTCTTTTCTTACATATTTGACACCTAGTTCCTTTATCAAATTCTTCGCAGTTGGTATGCTAGACTGGTTAATATGCTCAATATAGCCATAAGGCTCAGCTGTGTTGATAGAAAGTGTGTTGGTTAGATTGAAAAAATTAGTTACGTTTTTGCCATGTTTAAACTGTTCGCTGTCTTCATCTGGAGCGAGAAAGTTCTTAAGAATAAACTTTTCATCATTCAAAAACTCATTCATATCATCATATCTCCAAGAGTTCGTGATAATTCTTTTCAAGTTGTAGTTGAACTTATGAATAGCGGATGATGAAGGAATCAAGAGGGTATCATTAGAAAACTGAATATCTTCCCTGAGATGCAATGTATTCTTCTCGTCACCTTGAAATATTTTTTGGTTGTCTACCTTGTGTCCATCATGAGTTACTTCGTTTCCTGTTTCAATGATACTTTTCAGTTCCACAAAAGACTTCATCAATTCAGTGGCCTTTGCAGTTGGCAATATTTTATTTGGGTTGGTGCCTAATCTAAGATCTTCGTCATCTTGCTCATCCTCTTCTGATAAAACTTCACTTTCATCTGTAGGCTTGATTTTAGTTAAAAGTGGGAACCTTCCCACCTTTTCGTCCTCTTTAAAGGCAAGCTTTATCATAATAAGACCAGACTTCAAAAATACCCCATTATCGAATTGAGTTGGAACCAAAGCGCATAATTGTATATCTGTATCTTTCTTAGAGACATAGCGAATCAAAGCGGCCATCCTCAATTCCCCTAGAGATATAGATAACGCATTGAAAGAGTATACATTTCGTTTCGATCCTTCCTCTGGGACTAAGTACGATGTTTCGCCCATGAAATACAGGTATGACAATTTCCTTTCTTCTATGAAGCCGATAATATCTATTCCAGGGTAAGATTCTAGGGTGGCAGCATTCGAAAGATCTTTATCTAGTGCTATTAAGTCCATATTGGAGTATTTAAAACCCTCATCCCAATTCCCTTTCTCCACTGGTTCTTTCAAATACTCTTCTTGCTCTGAGCCTGAGTCGCTCTCATCATTATCGGCTTCGCTCTTATCATTCCTTTTTCCTTTGATATATCTTTTGATGAAGTAAGAAGTTTCATACTTGATACGGTTTATTGAGTTTTCTGTAATTATATACTGGTGCCCCAGTAAAAGTTTTTCTGGTCTAATGGCTGGAAACAGTTGGACTTTTATGCAAAATAAGAGTTCGTCTCTGGTGTTGTGATCAACACTGTCCTTGGACAAATACAGTATGTGTGATCCAAGCCTCAAGACTCCAATGAATCCCGCAACAGGCCTCACTCTTTTTAAAGATGGAGCGTACAAGAGAGACTCGTTGTAACTCGATGTATCCACGACTACGCCATTGTAGAGCTCGATTAGTTTCTTCCACTCTTTTTCGTTCTCTCTCTTCAAGTTGGTTTTTTGATCAGCATTCAGACCATAATCTGAGCAAATCAAGATAATTTCTACTTCCATCTGACCTACAATTACTGCTGTTGCTTCGGCAAGTCTTGAGCCGAATGAAGAGACCTCTGACTCGCCATTGGTGATTATCATTACTTTTCTCTTGAACTTGTACTTCAACGAGTCTTTGAATACACCAATTCCAACAAGTAGTGATTCTAAGCAATCCCCTTCAGTTGTAAGCACACCAGATTTATTAACAATCAATTTCGTGCTGTACTCTTTCGCTTTTTCATAAGTCAACATTGTATCTTCATAAAGTACCTCGATATTCTGCAACGAGTCCTGACTTGCATGAGGATTGGAAGTTATTGGAGAGTGGCAAAGTACCACTCCGACTCTATCCTGTTTCCGTCCTTTGAGAAGAGTACTAGCAATATAATCATTGTAGCATTTGAGACCGTATTCCAAATCATTGACCAATCTTCCTGGCTTGACCTTTCCCATTGCGGGGGACAAGTCGATTACGAAAATACTGAACTCTTTACTGGACATAAGTTTATCTTACAAATTTATTTTTCATTTGGCAAAATCTAGCTAAGTTTTGGTGTTTATAATCTCTAATATGTATTTTCTTATCGAATATTTTTGGAATACTAGAGGCAGGATCAAATAGTCAAATACTGATTCCAGTTTCGCATAGTAATTTACGAAAAAATAATTTCGTTTTTTTCAGTCCAGTTAGCGTTAGGAAAGCAGGCAATCTATATAACGTTGAAAGTGGTGGAAGGCAAAGTTCTCAAACCTTAATGAATAATACTACTCAGAAGTCTCATAAAGGTCAATAAATCAGTTATGATCTTACAACTCAATAGTAACAATAATATTAATAACAAAAATACTACTAATACTAATATTAGTAGTAGTAATAATAATAATAATAATAATAATACTAGTGATAAGAACAATATTGATATCAAGCATCAACATAACAAACAGAATCAGTATCCAAAACAGCCTGCTTCGGTTGGGAATCAGGGGAGCCATATACATCCCCAGCATGGACAAGTTCTTCCGCAATATGTTGGCGCAAGACCTCATCGAGACTCGGCTTTTGGTCCATTAGATGAGGTTAGTTCAGCGAACAATCCACCGCCACATCAACAACTTCAGCAATTTCAGCAATTTCAGCAATTTCAACATCATCCACATCATCTGCAACAGTTTCACCAACCTCAGTATCATCATCCTCAATATCATCAGCATCAGTATCACCAACCCCAGCAAATCCATCCGCAATCTCAGACTCACCATCCGCAGCCGCAGCAGTTTTTCAATCTGCAACAACCCCAATTCCAACTGCCATTCCAAAGAGCTAGTTTCACTCCTGTTGTATCGGACGCTCTGAGAGTGATCTATATCCCAAACATTCAAGTTCCGCAAGAACAGTTACAACAGGGCTCCTATTTAGGAACCAGTGACAAGTCCCAAAGTCTGTATGCTCTCTACATTCCTGGACCACGCTTCCCACTACAATTTTCCCAGCCATCTGTATTTGGACAGTCTTCTGCTTATCCTAGACATGCTAGTTTCAACGTCTTGTCGGCTAAAAGTCGTAATCCATCACTCATGTATTCTCAACCGAGAGTCAATAGTGAGCCTATCATTTCTAGTATGGCGATTACAAATTTAGTAAATGCGAGGGCTAGTCATTACAAACCGACGCATACGAAGAAGAACAACAACCCAAGGATTAATAAGTTAACAAGGGAGAAGAGAAAACGTGGCTTATTATCAGAACGAATGACAATCGCATATGGGGAACTTTGTAACGACCGTTTGTTCCAACAGTTTCAGGAGGTAATGAAAATCACTCTCCCCGATAACTTTGATTCAGATGACATTTTCAAAATCAAATTAAGTGATAAGTTTGAGAATGACCTATTTGACTTATTTGTCAACAAGTTATCAGGGATTTTAGATACCGTCTTACCGTACTCTGTTTTTCAAAAGATTGTCCCAGTGTTGGCATTATACGATGATACAAAGATGCTTTTGAATTCTATTCTATGTTTTAGTTCCATGAAGCTTCAAATTATGAAGCCCGATCTGATCAAACCTTCAGTTTCGATTGATTATTACCAAGAGTGTATCAAAACTGTCAAGCATTACTTAAGTTTTCCAGGAATTGAAGAGAACAACGACGGAATAATTTTCAGATGTTTATTGAGCACTATTGTCTTGTGTTTCAATGAACTTTCTTTGGTTGCTGATGATAGCACTTATGTAAAGGGGGCAAGTGTTCTTTTGTCATCATTATTGTCAAAATCAGTAAAAAAAGGTAGCGCTTTGAAAGAGTCAGTGTTCCTCCAGTCAATATTTTGGCTGATGTATTCTTGTGATCACCAGTTATCTTCTAGATTGGATCTTCCGATGTATTCTTCTGTCGAATCAGTTTGGAGACAAGTAGACCCGGAGTATTTTGACTCATACAATACATATCCGATTTATGAAAAGGACGAAGAGCTTTTTTCAAATAAAGTAACCACCCTTTGGTGGCGAAATCGATTATTGATTATTGCTGGAGCTATCAATGATTTCAAAAGCGAAAGCATCGTTTTAACAAAGGAAAAAGCAGACTCCAACAGCCAACTTACCAAATGGCTCAAGCTTAAAGAGGCTTTGGATGAATACGAATCGAAGATCCCAACGTACATGAAACCAATAATATATAAGCCAAGTGTAAATCAGAACATGTTCGGACTAATATATTTCAGCGACGAAACTATTGTGTCTGTTGATATTACACTTAAATTGGCAAAGCTTTCTTTATATGAAGCACTTTTAAGGAAGGCAAGTGTCGGTGATACCCAATATCAAGCATATTTAAACAAGTATTCAGACAACTTTGCTTTTAAGACGGCGAAAGATGTAGTCGCCATAATCAAGACTTACGAGACCAATTTCGATTTCTTGGGTGCCCACGCCTATGCTATCCATACAGTCGCCCAGTACCTTTCTGACGATGCAATAGTATACAAGGGGGTTGAGAGTTTGGTGCAAAGACTCGTCTCAGTGTGCCATTTTTGAATCGAAGCTACAATAGCAATATAAAGTCAATGTAATCATCACGTGAAGTGGTATTAATTTAAAAACGATACTGTATGATTTGTATAGTTACCTTCTCTTGGTTATGGAGTTCACAAGTCGAAAGGAACTTCGACTCCGGACAAAAAATCCTAAATTTTGCATGGATGTGGATAGCGATGCATTTGACGAACTCGTGAAGCTATTTTACACTAGCAAAGATTTTGAAGAGCGTTCAGAAATGTTAGCAATAATCTCTAACGTATTATTGATCAATCGGAGTTTGCATACCAAGTACTACATAAGAATCAAATCAGAAGAAATACTTACATGCGTTTTGTATGAGGACATTGGTTGGAGCTCCTTGAGTGAGAAAGAGTTTTCACAGTTGCTTCCATTTTATCGTATAATATTTTTAACCTTATATGAGACCTCCCCACAAAACTTGGATTTTCTCAAAATTAGCGGTTATCTTCTTTCAAGTTTGGAGCGAATTGTGTTCCATTACGTAAAGCTTACCAAGTATGCTAGTTTCAGCACTGTTTCAGTCGAGGTCTTGAAGTGCTTGTACACACTATTTCATAAATCAAAGGAGTGTATACTATACGATTCATTATCAGTCATTGTTGAGTTGTTTGATAAATCACTAGTTTCCATTGGAGTACTTCCAATTGCAGAAGTGGCTAAGAGTTGTGTAACAGTATTGCTTGCTATCTGCGAATATGAAGATTTCAATTATTTGCAGAACAGGTTACTGGAAAAATTTGCCGACAATCTATTCGTTTGGTTTGACGTTATGCTTTCCTCCTACGTTGATGGACCTCAAGGATCGGCAACTGATTTGAGCAATATAATATATGTTTTCACATCTGTATTAAGAATATTTTCAGGAAATGATGTTTCCATATTTAAGAAGTTAAGTCTCAAAGTTTTACCTGCTGACGAATCTTCAGAATTTTTCAATAAGCTAATGAAAGTCACTGAACTGTTCAAGGAAACTATTTTTCAAACAAAGAACCCCACTGATAGTTGTAATTTAGCTTTAAATTATTTGATAATTGATTGTTTGTATGTCTGTTGCTATGATTCTTCGAAGGAGATGCAAAAGAACCGCTTTATAAGCCTTGTCGGTTTCTCAATGGGACATGATTATCTCGTTAGCAATGATTTAACAATATCAGAGCCTCTAGATACACGAACACAGTTGAATTTTCATAAAAATTACTTTACGAACGATACGTTTACGAACACAATGAGCAATATCATTGAGGATTCGGAGTCACGGCGTCAGAATCAACCTGTTTTGAGTGACGAAGAAAAAGAAATAGAGGCCGAAAGATTATTTGTTCTATTCGAGCGAATGGAAAGAGTTGGAGTCTTTGAAGGCTTCAGGAATCCAGTGACAGAATGGCAACAGCTGGGTAAATTCGAGCATTTGAAATGAGAAAAGGGAGGAATTTTTGAATTTTTTATTTAGGTCTGGTAAAATAGATAATAAATGAAAGTCATATAAATATAGTAGAATTAAACTTTTTCTTTCAATTGCAAAACTATTGCAGTTCTGTTGGGGATGTAAACGAATAACGAATTTGCTCTGTTGTTCCACAGTTCTGGCGTAGTGAAATATTCGAGAATCTTGCCCTTATCATCGGATTCTTGAATTCTATTATGACCTCCGAATCTATCTTCGTCTGAGTTCAATACCAAACGATAAACTCCAGGCACTTCAATGCCAACTTTATAATCAGCGTAAGATTTTGTCGGGTGAAAATTGAAAATGAAGAGAAGTCCGTTACGTTCGAAAACTATAACTTTGTCACCTTCGTGCTTTAGAGAAACGAAAGCAGGTTCATTACCTAAAATATCATACTTTTCATCTGTCTGCTGCATTTTTGCATCAAATGCGAAAAGAAACTTGTATTTTAAGAGGTCGTCCTCGATCAAATTAAATTGTCTTCTTGCATAATGATAAGACTCGCCATTTCCAACTCTAGGGAAATCTAACCATTCCGGATGGCCAAATTCGTTGCCTTCGAAATTCAAGTAACCTTCTCCTCCTAAAGAAAAGGTGAGTAAACGGATTAATTTGTGCAACGAAATCCCTCTATCAATTACTGGAGTATTTGGGGATAATGTAGACATATTCGTATACATTTCTTTGTCCATTAACCAAAAGGCTAGCGTTTTGTCTCCCACAAGTGCCTGATCGTGTGATTCGCTGTAACTGATACATTTTTC
This sequence comes from Priceomyces haplophilus, assembly GCA_001599895.1. Taxonomy (NCBI): domain Eukaryota; kingdom Fungi; phylum Ascomycota; class Pichiomycetes; order Serinales; family Debaryomycetaceae; genus Priceomyces; species Priceomyces haplophilus. The sequence continues at coordinate 14,791 of BCIF01000002.1, read as the reverse complement.
CCCATACCTTCTATTTGTGAGGGTGTGAACGATATTACCCATATTCCACGATTCATCTGTCAAATGCTTCAATATTTTGATCCACATATCAGGGATAGCCATAGATAACCTGTAGTCGAATCCAATACCTCCCTTTGAGATGGGTAAACACAAAGTTGGCATTCCACTGACATCCTCAGCTATGGTTGTGATTTTGATATCTTCATCCTTGCTGACTTCATCAAGTAGCTTATGAGCTAATATAAGATAGTTTATCGCATCTGAGTCGACCCAGTCTGGATTGAAATACTCATTGTAGTCTCCACTAAAGCCAAAACCTAATCCATGGTGTTTATAAAGCATACTGGTAACACCATCAAATCTAAAACCATCAAATTTGAAATTTTCTATGTAAAACTTCAAATTTGAAAGTAAGAACCTTAACGTTTCATAGTTCGAGTAATTGAACAACCTGGAGTCCCATTGGGTATGGTACCCTTTTTGGCCCCCATGAAATAAGTAGTGATCTGTTCCATTAAACATGTTTAAACCGTCATCTACATTCTTTGAACTATGAGAATGAACTACATCCAAAAGAACACGAATACCAAGTCCGTGTGCAGTGTCGATTAACTCTTTTAACTCTTCAGGGGTCCCGAAACGGGATGATGCACTGAAAAAATTGGTTACTTGGTAACCGAAAGACGCATAGTAAGCATGTTCCATAACGGCCATCAATTGGATGGTATTGTAACCTAATTTGTGAATAATGGGTAATACATTCTGAGTAAAGTTCTTGTAAGTTCCCACTTTGGGGTCAGGGGTTGAAATACCAACATGTGCTTCATAAACTCTAATTCCACGATTGACTTTAGGTCTGTCGTGCTTGAACTGATAAGGTTCGCGTGGATTCCAAAAGCGTCCTTCGTAAGTATAGCTGTTCTTCTCCTCTGCAGGTGTAGCCCTGGTAAGCCATGGATCTAATCTATAGATTCTAGTACCAGACGGAAGAACCATGCTAATCTTGTAGCGAGAGTCATGAGGAATGGCGTAATCTCCATCAATGGGTTCAAATGATGCGCCCCATAATCCAAAGTTATTAACCTTCAAAAGCTTGTGCGAGTTAGGATCCCAATTGTTGAAGTCACCCACAATAGATACTTCAATTACATCAGGAACGTACTGATAAGCGGTAACAACCTTGGTGTGACGATCGGCGTGGAGTCCATATTTTTTGTACGAAGAAGCAAACTTCAGAATCGAAGTTTCATGCTCTTCGATGTTCTTTAGCCATTCTATGGAACGGAATTGTCTTTCTAATAACGCTTCAGAAAACGGTTCGAGCCAAGGATCGAGTCCAATCGCTCCCTCTATAAGTTTCTTATCAGGGTCTGTCATTATTCGCAGGGCTTTAGTGAAATATTAGTCTAGCTTCTATCGATACCAAGTAACTTCTAAGCATCAATAATGAAATTTATATAAGATAAAGGGTTACACTTATACAAAAAGCCCAAAAAAAAGATACCCAATCCTTTTCCGTCTCACCTTGCCTTAAGGCGAAAGTGGGGGTTTGGGAGCCCTTTTCAACTTTAACACAAAACTAGGGAAAACGAGAATCGACCAGAAAATTAACAATTCGTAGCCCAAACGTAAATAACGCATTCTTTTTATACAGTAAAATTGCATCTATATAGGTTACATATCTATCTAAATCTGTGATTCAATATCCTTTCTGGTCCTGCTTCCTCGTACTCGGCCTTTGAGACCCACATCTGATGGAAGGTTCCAAGAGAAGCAAGCACGCTACCGCCTATCCAAGCCTGGTTGACCCTTTCGCTGGTGTTACCAACAGCGTGCAACCGAATTTTCAAACCAGGATTGGTATTTGCTAGTTCATTGTAGAGCCTTTCTGTCAATTGTGGTATCAAAGACACGCCACCCGTGACAATTATATTGTGGGCCACAGATGATCTCAAATCAATGTCGATAGTGGACAAAGTGTGAGAGATGAGTTGAGAAAGACCTCTCACTTCAGAAGCTTTTTCCTGTGAATCTGTAGGTGGAGGAGTCGACTGATTAGATTCCGCTTTTCTTGCTCTCTTCAAAGGCCTGTAGTCATCATAAGAACTATCAACAGAGAACTCTCCGTTGCTTGAAGGATACTTGGCTGCGAGTTTTTCAGACAGAAACTTGTACAGTTGTGGGTCGAACAAAGCGTCAGCCAATTGAAACCTTTCAGAAGATAATTCAATAGACTGCCCAGTTGGAAATTCAAAAAGTCTTTTTTGTAAGTCTTTGGAATAAGTGTCTTTATTTGCACCGGTTATCTTTTTTTCGGGAACTTCTAAAACAGTTTCTTTGAATTCATGCCATATCTTATCTTTCTCGTATTCCTCGTATGAGGTAGTTATATTTTTAGGTAAGTCCTTCAATTCGTATTTTGCTTCCTCTGGGTAGATAGTCGGGATTTTAGACTTAATTTTATAACTGCTTTCTACCGTAGCGTTTGAGAATTTGGTAGCAAGTAAATCCTGAATTTGATCATTCAAAAATTTTCCAGCATAATGCGTTTTCATTGAGTTTTTCAATAGAGATATTCCATCGATGACTGGTGTTACGCTGACTGAATCATGTCCAATATCAACAACCAAACAATTAGGACGACCTTGCTGGAAAGAGATACAAGTTGGAGTACGAGCCAAGTACAATGCTGGGAAGTCAAATTTTTCGTAAAATGTTTCCACTAGTTCTTGTCTGTACTTGAATTCAGTCCAAACGGGTTCTGTAATCAAAATAGGCTGCTCTTTGTATTCTATCTTCAAAAAGTCATCAAAATAATACTTGTATTGATCGATTGCTGCATCCCAATCTAAGATCAAAGAATCCTTCATTATTGGCTTTATTTTATAGTTTGGTCTAGGTACATTAGCAGCCTCGCCAAATATCTTTTTCCCTGTTTCATTCCCTTGTTTCACAGCATAGAATGTAGGAGTAACAACTTTTGGAAAGTCTTCTCCGGCATAACCAAGTCTCGTGTGATATGAACCTGGATCGAGAACAAGCGCGTTTATTTCATCACCTCCATACACTGATGCATTGTTACCGGCTGATGACATATTTAGTTTTTAACTCCCAAAGCCTGAATTTGTTATCGCATAAATCCAAATTTTGAGTCTCGTTATTAAACTTCAACTCAATGAACACTCGCTTGAAAACTTACTGTTCACGTGATCTTCAAAGAAGTCGAAAGTCTCGAGGTTTACGAAAATATAAATGATATGTATTATAAATAGCTGTTTATTCACAAAATCGCAACCTCTGCTTCAATCAAATCAACTAGCAATCTTACTTCCAAACTCTTCCTACCTTCCACAAGCCAATCGCTAGCTAGTTTTCTCGGCCAGCCCTTTAAATTTGCGACTTCTTCTACAGCCTCGTCTAATCTTCCTCTTGACAAGTTGAACTCAACTCTACCAATGACTGATTCAATATCCTTGCCATCGGGCTTGGAGCCTTTCACTGAAAAGAGTAAGCTTGAAAAGAACTTCGAAGCTAAATGACCCAAGAGACCTGCATTTGGCGGCAACAAAGAAGCAGATCTTAATTCAGGAACCAATTGCTCCCAGAGTGTTAAGAGTTGGGGTGAAGAAAAAACCTTCGTTGTAGTTTTGTCTGTGAGAAGTGGTTTCAATTGTGCCAATGCTACATTAAGAACTTCATCATCGATTTTTGATGAGATATTTTGCAACAGTTCAAGGGAAGAATTCACTACCTTCGGCTCCAAAGCCTCGTTTCCGAATACATTCTTTAGCTTAGCTAAAGCTTTTTGAACCAAGTGCCTTTGATTCTTGCTCGAAATTTGAGACTCTAAATTAGTAGCAAACTCTTCCAAGTCAGAAAGCTTTGCGTTCAACTTATCTAAATTCGCCAATCTTCCATCTCTTTCGTTGTCAATTTTTTCCTTAACCAACTTATGAAAATTATTCGCCTGTTCAACTCTTACGATCGAAATAGCATTAACGGCTGCTTGAGAAAGAGCTTGTTTGGTTGCTTCTACCTCTTCCCTCAAGCGAGCATCGTACTTCTTGTCCAACTGAGCTTTTTCCTTATTAAATTGATCGATTAAGTTTTGAGTCAACTCTAATTCTTTTTGGGTGTAAGAAGATAACAATTCGGTTTGAGAAATCTTCAACTTACTAGCTAATTCCTCGTCAAATTTTTGGGTCAATCCGTTGATCTTCTTACTCAATTCATTCACTGAGTTCTGTATGGACTTAATCAATGTCTCACTTGAAATACCTTTGGAAAGGAGGCCAGATGAGATCAATTCATTCAAAGAGTTTATAGCCAGCTGAACGGTGGGGTCAACTTTTGATGGGTCTACCTTGATTAGTTCCAACTTTCCAAGATCCTTTTTTACGCTTTCAATTTCAACGGGCTTTTGTAATTGTTTCTCAGGTAAAAGAGTAGAGTTGTCGGCAGATGCATTATTGTCAGAAGTATTCAATCTCTTCTTCGTCTCACTAATGAAAGTCTCCCCCTTATTCTCCAATTTCCGTCCTAAACCTTTCATTTCGTCTTTAGTAGGTAATTTAATACCCCCAAAGTAAGCCTTCAAGGAATCAAACTTCTCCTTCAAATCGTCAATTGAAGTCTGTTCAAAAAAGTCCAAAATTTCATCAGAGTACGGTAATTGGCGGTCGATTACAAAATCCATGACTTTATCATTCTTAGTTGCCACATACAATGTACCACCATACACAGTTGCCCCCAAGAATAGGGTTGTGAAAGCTAGTTTAAACAAGGAGAAACCCTTTTTCTGACTTTCATTCGCGTTGTTTTTCAACAGTGGAACCGGGGGAGGTTGGGGAACTGCGGAACCTTCTAATCCAACTCTGAGAGTTGTTGAAAGATTGCAGCGGAAGTTAGCCTCTTTGACTAAAAACTTCAGAAACCTTCTCGTTCCATTGATTTTAAGCATAGTTTACTGTGATAATTCAAATTACTCTAACTATTAAATCCAATCATATTTTTTAATTAACTCGGAAACCTCGACTTTTTGATTGAAATCTTACACAAACACAACTAACCATAAGACGCACACAAATTTATACTACTTACGAATCAAATTGGCATTGTTTCAACAACTTTGAAACTAACTCTTGTAATTCGGAACTTTATTTTGCTGATTACTCTCCAAAGACAATTTTGAATCTATTCAATCAATCAGGGAATGTCAATAAAGCCTTCGCAGTTATTTCCGCCGCAACCATCAACAGTGAGGGCTCAGTCTGTTCACTTGTCATATGACCCGAAGCATGATAGAATTGTATATCCAAATGGAAAGTCAATCATTGTCAGACCCTTAAACCCTGAATCTCGAATATCTGTCAGGCAATTCACGAAGCATATACATGCAACGACCGTGGCTACGTTTTCTCCTTCTGGAAATTATGTCGCTTCAGGAGACGAAGCGGGCAATGTCAAGGTATGGGATAGTGCCATTATTGATCTCCCTGGTGCAGTACTGAACCCTTTTGAACAACCAATTGTGAAGGCGGAGTTTCAAGTTATCTCTGGTCCTATCAAATCAATTGCCTGGGATGGTGATGGTACCCGTATTATTGCCGTTGGGCAAGGTAGGGATAAATTTGGGCATTGCTTCTCTTGGGATTCTGGAAGCTCTGTAGGTGAGATTCAAGGACACTCTTCAACCATCAATGCTGTTGATATAAAATCTCAAAGGCCATTCAGAGCCGCTACTGCCAGTGACGATAAAGGGCTTGTGTTCTACAATGGCCCACCTTTTCGCTTCGACAAAAGTATTAGAGGGCATCATTATAATGCTGTAAGATCGGTGAACTTTTCACCTGATGGAAAGTGGCTCATAAGTGCTGGATCAGATAGAAATATTGTGATCTATGAAGGTAAGACGGGTGAATATATTAAGACAATAGAAAATGCTCATGAAGGAGGTATATTCGCCATTAGCTGGTTTCTGGACTCAGCGAAATTTGTCACTAGTTCTGCTGATAATACTTTAAAGGCTTGGAGTGTCGACGATTTCACGTGCATCCATACATACAAAGCTGGAACTGGTGATGTTGACCACCAGCAAGTTGGCGTTACTGTAGCTAATGACTACATTGTCTCACTTTCGTTTAATGGAGAATTGAATTATTTCAAGGAAACAGAAACTGAGCCATCCAAAGTGATTTTCGGTCATCAAACAGCTTTAACAAGCTTATATGTTGATGACAAGTCGCTTCTCACTGGCAGCTCTGATGGTAAAATATTCAGGTGGGACTTTAAAAATCCACAACCATTCGCATCTCGTCTAGGAGATTCTGATTCTGGGCATAGCAACTTCGTTGTGGATATCAAAAAAAGTCACGAAAAAGTAATTTCGGCTGGTTGGGATGATCAATTAAAGTTCTGGGAGAATGTTAAAGTGGATAGTGTCGCTCTTGATAGTCAACCTAAGGAATTAGCACAAGTTGATGATTTTATATTCGTGTTGTTCGAAAATAAAGTTGTGCTTTACAAAGAGAAGTTGAAGTTGGCTGAGCAATCTTTTTCTTTTTCTACCTCTAGTATCTCTATTGTCCCTTCAAAGAACAAATTCCTCGTAACAAACCTAACAGGGCACACTGTTGAAGAGTTCATTTATTCGGAACTGAGTATTACAAAATCAGCTACAAAGTTCCCACAGCAGAGATCACCACCTACGTTGGTGAAAGTGTCTCCTGATGGAGAGCTTGTTGCCGTGGCGGATTCCGCTGGTAAGTATATTTTGTACAAAACACTGGATGCTTCTGTTGTATCTACTAGATGGGCTTTCCATACTAGTAAAGTTATTGATGCAGAATGGTCACCAGACTCAAACTTCATTGTCAGCGGTGGTTTAGATAGTGGAATTTTTATCTACTCTGTATCCAAACCCCTGAAAGTTTTGAAATATCCGTTGGCTCATCAGAACGGTGTCACCGGTTTGAAATGGACATCGTTCAGTTACGACAGCGACAAGGACAAGACGGGAAATTTTGTTTCAATTGGAGCAGATGGTATCATCAAGACCTGGACAGTTGATCTAAGTGTTCACTAGATTTGTTTAGATCAAATATGCAGAAAACAATATGAAGTTTGAAATTTCGCTTCGCTGGGAATTTGTGTAAAAATTTAAGTACCTCTATGAACTACTACTCATATTATATGCCCGTTATAGTTTCCATTCTTGACTTTTGTGTCACGAATAATATCTATTGTTTTAGGAAATAATCGCAACCCTTTCGCAGCCTAAGAATACAAGCTAGAATGAGTACTCGTATACTAACGGGGTGTATGAGTAATGGAGCAAATCGAAAATTATTTGCCGCTGCATCAGCTTGTAAATTAAATTTAAAAAAGTCTTTACAAACTTCAAAGATCTTACTAATAACACCGTTTCCAGCAAACATTGCGTTATCTGGCATTTACGATTTCTTTCTGCGTAACATTTACGATTAGAAAGGGGATTGATTCTAATTCTGCTCATTGAAGTTTCTAAGCATAGAATACTTGGCTCATCGCTTGATGAAGATAACGCTCGAATTTCCAAATTTCGAAAATTGGGATAAATTAACGTTAACTCAAGCATGAAGAAGTGACGCACGTCCAGTTTTGACTTAACGAGACCTTGAAAAACTTCTAATCCTACCTATTTTGAGATTAACCCAGTATGAGACTACCATCTTATAAATAAGTATAGAAAATGTCAAACATGATCTGTTCTTTTATTGCTTCTACAAAGTACAACAGTTTGATTCTAGCATGCCAGCATCGACATTGCCAACAACTATTTCGCCAACAGCTACTGTTGAAGACAAAGGGTATCTGTCTTCATCATCAGATGTCTTAGATTCCCAGGTACTGAGAAAAACTATTTTTGAACGGGTGAAGTTCATATATTCAAGAGACCAAGACTTCAAAATTCGATACATAAGATATTTCGAGGACTATGACAGCGAATCTATTACTTTTCAGTTGAAAGCTGCTAACTTTCAACAAGTTTCGGTCGTAAAGAGAGCAGAGATAAGTTTGGATGGCCAATCGCTACTTGTATGGGAAGTCCTGAGTGATGGAAATGTGAAGGGTGTTGCAACTGAGCACTTTGATCCAAATGAGTTTGATCTTTGGTTTCTAAACTTGATCTCAAAATTTACCCATATCGATTTCTTGGATAATTTTGAAGAAAAGTCTAAAGTATCTGAAATCATCACTGATGAGTTTGCCACTACATTGAAAAAGTCCGCTAAGGTTGATAAATGGGATTCAGAGGGTAGGAGTTTCTTCGTCAGTAAAGTCAACTTTTTTGTTTCAAGGGGAATTACCATCGAGGCTGTCCTTCCGGCATTTCCATGTAAGTCATCAAACTTTAGTAAGGTTGCTACTATAGATCCTGACAAAGGAGAGGAGCTTGCGTTGAAAAGATTAATACTATTTGCTCAAAATATAAAAAAAGTGTATCCCCCTGGAATGATTATATGGATAGTAAGCGATGGGCACGTCTTCAGTGACTGTATTGGTGTGGATGATGATGTAGTTGATGACTACACTATAAAAGTCAAAAGATTGTACTCTTCCTTACTCCCCGAAGGATCAGAAGATGTCGTCAAGTTTGCGTCTCTAAAAGATATTTTCAGATTCAAAGCAAATCCACTTGACGAAAAGCTTGTCGAAGATATCAAATTAGATCATCATTTGAATACCAAGCTTGATCCCAACTCTGAACTTAGCCGTAAGGTATTGTTACGTGGATGTGATACTGATTCGGGAAGGTTGAGGGAAGACGTTAACACAGAGAATCATCCCAGGCTTTTATTGTATAGAGGATTCTCTAAGTTCATGATGGAAGATTTGGCTTCACATGCTGCTACTATGAATATGACCAGAAAAAAGTTCAAAAAGACCGTCTCAAAGGTAGCATTCGAGATGATAAAGGTAAGTATAAGCACTCTCCCCACATAAAGAATGAAATACTAACAACAGTAACAGCGTAACGATGCCTATTCTAACTTAGTTGATCTTGTTTTTCCTTTGCATCTTAGATTCTCTATCCATGCTCATCCGAATTGTGGTCCAAAGTTTGGAATCAGTTTGTGGGATAAGGAAGAGTGTAAAGTTGTAAGGTCTCTTGATCTGGAGCTTGTCCCAAGCTTTGATGATTTACTACACATCCCAACCCCGTGGCACAACTGTGTTCTCAAGCTAGAGGATAGTCCACATTACTTTGTCACCATTTCGGAAGTTATCAAGAAAGCATTGGACAAAGGCACTCATACAGGTAAATGGGACAGTAAAGAGAAGTATTTTTTGCTCAAAAAACAGGTGCTATAATATCTGTCGTTTCTGGTTTCAAAGCAGTTTTGGCGTAGCTCAAGGTTCGGAATTTATCATACTGTCATAGTTTTCTTCGTTAGTGTTTATATAATAAAATAAGATTTTATAAGAATTTTTGTATCTTTTAGCATAACTTTCCTTTTTGTCTGAAATTTCGCAACCAATTTCTGTGGTGTAAGAGATGCATCGAATAAAGCACAGTTTATATGGTTCATCCTGACTTAGAATCCAAGCCTAGACTATCATAATATACAGCTACAAATAGTTTCTTTAGGAGTGATTTTGTCAAAGAATGAAATCAAAAACCAATTACTAGAGAAGTATTATGCCTTTGCGCACATCAAAATCTCCGTTCGAGAATTTGTGAGTTAAAACAGGTTATGCGCACTGGGATACACTCAAATAAGTGACGTTCTTCTAGAACTAGATGCATAGATTTTTCTTCTAAGCTCTTGGTGCCCAGAAATGTTGAATATACCGGGTACCTAAGAATTTATTGTGAGAGTGAAGAGCTTTATTAACATTTATCCAGCATAGGTTTTCGATAATGGATACTGATAACCTGAGTCTGGGACCTGAAATTATCCCAAGTCATGAAAACTTCCATAACATTGACATCAAGACAACGCCTGCACTGGTAAAGAATCAAATTTCACACGTTATTCGCAAGTATGCAAAATTCATCGGACCTGGTTTGATGGTTTCTGTCGCATATATGGATCCTGGAAATTACGCAACAGGTGTGACTGCTGGGGCCCTGAACCGTTATTCTCTTTTGTTCATTGTTTTAATTTCCAACTTCATTGCAATGTTTTTACAGAGCCTTTGTGTTAAACTAGGAACAGTGACGGGCTTTGATTTGGCTAGATGTTGTAGGGAACACTTTCCAAGATGGTTAAATGTCTTGCTTTGGTTTTTAGCCGAATGTGCTATTATCGCTACTGACGTCGCAGAAGTGATTGGTTCCGCTATTGCATTGAATATTCTCATAAAGATCCCATTACCCGCAGGTGTCGTCATAACTATAGTAGATGTTTTGTTTGTTATAATGGCTTACAGAAATGATACATCGTCTGTTAGGTTCATTAGATACTTTGAATATGTTGTGGGTGTCTTAGTTATGATCGTGGTCATATGCTTTTGCGTAGAGTTGGCAAAGATCCCAAAATATGACGGCATCGTGGGTCAAGTTTTCAGAGGGTTCGTTCCTTCACAGGATATGTTCTCAGGAAGTGGACTTACTATATCGACTTCTATTATTGGTGCTACAGTTATGGTTCATTCTCTTTTTTTGGGATCTGGATTAGTTCAGCCTAGATTGAGGGAGTTTGACCTACAGAATGGACACATACAGTTGGACGATCTTATCGATGATGAGGAGAATAAAGCAAAGTCAGAAAAGCAAAGACAAGCGGACAGGAATGCTCGCGAAGCAGCTTTCTTTTACAACGACTATCGCCCTTCATACAAAGCCATACAATATTCTTATAAATACTCAATATGGGAGACCGTACTTACATTGGCTACTTTCGCGTTATTCGTCAATTGCGCTATCTTGATTGTTGCTGGTGCAACATTGTATGGAACTCCGGAAGCCGTGGATGCTGATTTATACACAATCCATTACTTATTGTCAAAAAATTTGGCCCCTGTTGTTGGTACGATTTTCATGGTTGCGTTGCTTCTGTCTGGACAAAGTGCAGGTATTATTTGCACCATTTCGGGCCAGATAGTATCTGAAGGACATATTAATTGGACATTACGACCATGGTTAAGACGATTGGTCACCAGAAGCATTTCAATTGTTCCATGCTTGGTCATATCCCTTTGTATCGGGAGGGATGGACTATCTGTCGCATTAAATATTTCCCAGGTTATAATTTCCATTTTGTTACCACCCTTGACTGCCCCTCTTATTTATTTTACTTCGAAAAAGACCCTCATGAGGATTGAGCTTCAAAATGATGACACTGATGTGAATGACTTCGTGACCGACGAAGAAGGAAGGAGATTTAAGGAAATGCATAACAATTGGGTTACAACGATCTTAGTGTCTTTAATCTGGCTATTCATTACTGTCTTGAATATTTATGCTATTGTCCAGTTGGCAATGGATGGTGTTTAGGGTGATAGAATTCGCGATAATCAGAATTAGTTCTCATAGTTTTGTTCTCTTATCACTTTTAGGGTTTTTGAAAATTGACGTGCTATGAGGTAAGATTATTTGTGTTTCGAGGTTACTTTCAAGGTTACTGCTGCGAAATATCAACTAAAAATTTGAGTTTGTTTGTTGAAAGATCTTTGACTATTTTTTTGACATTCCTTAAATGAACTTATAGATATCGTTTGAAAAAATTCGTTTTTTGAACAGTCTTGTATTTCATGAGTACTCTTGAGGATCGGCATTGATCAGTAAGTTTTCAATTGCCAAAAAACACAAAGTCAGTTTGAGCTCGGAAATTACCTTCATATGAGAGCAAAATACGCTACAAATCAACGTGACATTTGGTACAGTAGTTAATAACAAAAATCAGATATACTAACCTAATGATAGTAAAAGAAAACAAAAACTTAGCATTTTACAATGCTTTGGTGGGCTTCATACTGTGACTGTGATTTCCTGGTTACATAAAACAGTTGAGAAACTTTTTTCTCTTATCGAGGTGCGTCGAATACGAAAAAGTTTCATATATTTCACATCTTTGACATGAATCGTGAAACTCAAAGCTTCTCATAGTCTGTTTTATTGGAGAGCATATCATTTTGGAAATCTTCGACACCTAAAGAGTTAGTATGACCTCAAGGTTTCATCTTGTTTTCATCGTCTATGGCGCATGCAAAGCACTCCAACTACCCATTCCTGGGATAAGCTTTATTTACCTCATGTAATGTATCTGGATGTATCAACTCAGTATTGAGACTCAAATTATCCAATAAGGTCAAAATCTGAATTATTAACCCAAGGAAGGTGATGTTACCTGTGTCACCCAAATACTGATGACGTATAATAGCTTCACTAACAGCATCGGCATAATTCTCGTTTCCGCCCGTTATTTTCACACAAGATCTCTCGCCAGAATACCTCCATAGAATTCAAAGACATTTTTGTGGCTTTCATATTCTTATCAGTAGTTCCAGTATCGTGCAACAAACTGGCTACAAATAGAACTTCTGGTTTAATCTTTGAACGAGGGAATTGATCCTTCATGATCGCTAAGCTATATTGGTAGACTACTAGGGAATGATTGAGCACTTTTGGGGGTAATCCGTTGTTGCGTATTGTAGTATGTATTTACCAATATCAGAATCAGGGAGCTCCGCAACTTTATGGGGAGTGGGGGGAGATCTGTTGGATGAATCTTTACCAACATCCCTCGACATACTTGTGAATCCGTATCTTGCCATTATCTGCTAATGATCATGCTCTGTTTTTTTGGTGATGTTTTCCCTTAGACAATTCATGAGCACACCTTAACGTTTGGTGGAGAGCTTACTGATAACAGATTATATGCAAGAGTCGCACAAGTAAGTGAATTGGCTGATTTCATAGTGCGACATTCTTTTCGAAAGACAATATATGACTCAATACAGAAATAAGTAATATAAATGGTAACAAACGTCCATTGATTGCTTTTTAGTTTACATACACAAGAAATGGAGAATGGCTTCAGAATTAGTGGCAAACAACGATATTCATACACAAATAGATAGACCAGCTGACAGGTACATTAACGAGGATGAAATTTTGGACCATAATAAGCTTAAGTTATTATCTGAAAACGCAGATGGTATCAAAGTGACCATATCAGGATTCATCAGCAACTTTATGGTGTTTGGTATCGCATTTACATATGGCGTGTTTCAGGAGTTTTATACTTCTACTAATGGGCCTTTGAATGGCAAATCAGATTCACAAACTGCCTTGATTGGTACTGTTGCAACCACACTTACCTATGGCTTTGGGATTTTCAACAAGCCATTGATGAGCTATGTTCCTCCACGTAAAATGATGTTTTTGGGAAGCATATTAATGTCTTTGAGCCTTTTTCTTGCAAGTTTGAGCAATGAAATATACCAATTTGTATTGACCCAGGGTATAATGTTTGGAATTGGCTCCAGTATCTTGTACTTACCTCCAGTTGTTTGTGCTCCTACTTTTTTTCTGGACCACCGAGCTATTGCTATGGGCTTTTTATTTAGTGGAACTGGGTTTGGTGGTTTAATTATGGCACCTTTAACAAGGGGTTTAATAGGTGCAGTTGGATGGAGATGGTGTCTACGTTTTCTCGGATTTATTAACTTTTCATTCACTAGTATAGCATCATTCTTACTTGTTGTACCTGACTCTTTGAGACTTAGAAGTGGTAGACAAATTGCAAGTGCCAGTGATTTAAGATCTTGGAGGACTATACTATTCTGTTTAGGTGGCTTATTACAATCTGCAGGATATTTGATACCTTTGATATATATGTCGAAATATGCAAGAGCATTAAAATTCTCATTGGAAGATGGTGCTATGTTCATCGGTGTGAACAATGCTGTCAATGCAACTTTCAAGATAATTTTGGGATACATGAGTGACAAGCTTGGTAGAATGAACATGATTATTTTGTGCAATTTGTTGAGCTGTATCACTGTCTTTACTTTGTGGATGATTGGTACGAAAGAAACTTACATCTCCTTTGTTGTACTTTACGGTGCCTTTTCGGGAGTGATAATATCACTACTACCAACTTGCCTTGCCGACCTTTTTGGTATGTCCAGCTATCAGGCAATGAGTGGATTGATGTATTTCAGCCGTGGAGTAGGTAATATGATTGGCTCCCCTCTAGCAGGTGTCATGATTACAAACAACGGGCTTCAAGTAAGGGACTATAAATACCCAATTGTATACAATGGCATTCTTCTTGGAGCCAGCTCACTTTGCTTGGGATTTTTGCGTTTAATGGGGAATCGCAAGTCTTAACGGAGCATTTATGTGTCAAGGGTAATTATGATTGAACTGTTTATACTTTGATGCTCAGAAATGAACAACCCTTAGAAGGTGAAGATGAAGTATCTCTGTAAATCCACCGCAGATAATCCTGATTCAGATTATAGTCACCTGGCTGCAAATTTTCCTGATTAAAATTGGTAATTACATTAGTTCAAACTCATTGCAAGAGAGCAGAAATATAAGAACCAGTAGCTCACTTGTTCCTGAGCCGATATATCGTATACATATGTTTTTAGTTCTGTATTTAGTTCTCCTTCAATCAGAGAATGATTTTCTGCTAATAATTGTGAAGTTTTCAGGTTCACACACCGATAGTCTTTTGCGAAGTTTTGAAAACTTTTCATGTGTCTAGGATGGTGTCTAGGATGGTGTCTAGGATGGTGTCTAGGATGGTGTCTAGGATGGTGTCTAGGATGGTGTCTAGGATGGTGTCTAGGA